>JAHZNB010004492.1:0-16632 GCA_027744295.1 Callyntrura guangdongensis
GCCCCATATTTTTTAGCCATGATATGTATACTACCCTATTGTTAGTTAAGGTAGTTTTTGTTGTTGTTTGTTTGTGTGCGTCTAATCTTTCTTCCATCGATTTTCATGTTATCAACTGAAAACTATTCAGTAGTTGCTAATGAGATTGGCTTCGTCTGTCTGTGTGTTTGTTGACACGATAACTTTTGAACGCAAACGAAATTTTAATTTCTGTTTTCGCCAGTCGAAAGATATGTTCAGTAGCTTTTATGAGATCGAAGATGGGGGTTAAGGGTGTTCCCCCTAGGAGTCAGTGGGGGGGCAATTTTTTTTAAAATGACAACGATAGCTGAAACTTGGTGTACACTACACAAACAGTCATGATGATGATGGTGGCTGTTAAGCGTTTACATAGGTAACATACAATGTGAATAGGTGGTGTCATTGCTTTTTGCATTATTTTAGTGTTGGCCCGGTTCATTTGTTTATTACGCCGATGAAATCTAAATTTCATTGGAGTATTGCGATCAGCGTATTTGTCTGTCTGTCTGTCAGTCCGTCTGTTCGTCATCACTCTACAGGCCAGCCACTTCAGTCGATTTGACTCAAATTTGGCATACAGGTACATTAGGATACTGGCACCTATGGGATACAATTTCTTTCAACTTGGTCTACCCCCGGGGGGTCATTTTGGGGGTCAAAAATTAAACTTTAACCAAGTACAAGGGTAACGCTTGGGGTAACTTAACCCGAAAGTTTGAATCTAAGCCCAGGAGTGCCTATTTACAACTTTAAAAAGTTTTATTGATATTGATATTGGCTGTGCCGCTTTGTATGAGCCTCGTTCTCGTACCAGTCGAGTCGTACCCGTACCCGTACGTCATGTAAGTTGTCTTATTGTTAGTTTCCGAAAGCTGGAAATAAACTTCTGAAAATTATGTGAACCTTGTTCAGAGAGTGCAATTATTCAATATTTGCAAATATGAATATTTTTCATCAATATCCAGACGCCTTTTACATTATACAAGCAGCTGTTTTGGATCTTGTTTGTCTTTCCTTTTAGCATTTTTTGTTGGAAAGAAGAAACAAGTTCATGAACCCGCTTCTATCTGCTAATCTGGTGTTGCCTCATAATGCTAAAAAAGCGTGACACGCGTGTATAGACACCTATGAATGATAGCTGATGTAGGTGCTGGACAAAAATTTTCTTCAATGGACGACCCAGAGTGTTATGCTATGCCCACCTATTAGTCCAAAACAGAATTTAGTCATGACAATAAAATGTCATAGTCATGATTCATGGCTCATGAAAAGCGATGTTGTTGGAGCTTGTAAGCATTTCGCAACTTATATAGCGAACGGTTATGCAGGTGAAGTCAGTATGTAATCCAATATATGCAATATGCGCTGACAAATTTTCGTTTTCAAGTTTCAAGTTTTCAACATTTATTATCAAGTTTCAACTGCAAATATTTTAACAATCAACAAAAATATAAGCGTCAAATGGTTCTTATAAAACTTACACACATACTATACGCATCATTTCTAATTAAACTCGACATTTGCAATCATTACCTTGCTTGTGTATAGGTAATTTTGCAGACGGAACAGTATTACATTTTCTTTGTTGTTACAAATATCAAAATATACGATGCTTTATCTTTGCATTTGAATTAATGCAACGTAAATATGTACGTAAAAAATAGTTCACAACCTCACGGAAAATTATCGACAATCAACATTGTACATTTTATATAATTATACACAACTTAAAATTCGGTAAACTTATAAACATAAACTTGTCAAATCAAGTGTACAAGGTGCATTTCATTTTGCTGGTAATAAATTAAATACCTACGTAAGAAGAAATGACTTCCACTTACAAATAGCTCATCTTAATCAAATTTACAAAACGTTATTAACGTTCAAGTCAACATAACATTAAAACAAAAATTGGTGCGACGAAATGTTCAACGTGCTGCATAAATAAATAGGAAGATCTGTAACTAACTCCATTGAGCATTATTGATAATTATTTAACCCTACAATAAAAATTATATCACCCGTTTAATCACCCAATTTCATTATACCAACTATACGTACTTAATATAGACATACCGATGTTATCCTAATAGAAAATATTTAGAATAACATAAATAATTACTACATTTGATAAAAACCCAGAATATGTACAAGCAAATACTACAAACGTATACAATAATAACTGTCTATGTAGATGTACGTCAAGAAATAAATACAGTTATGACGCCAGTGTTTGGAAAGGAATCCATTGTAGTGACAATATTACTTTATTTATCGTTGCTATGTAATCGTAACTTTTCGAAACTTAGGAACTAACAATGGCTGAGGATGTCCAGACTGGTACGCTACATGAAAACGGTAGTTGCAATGAAAGCTTAAAATTTCAAGTATTTTCTTTTATATTATAACAGACATTACGTTCTTGTTGTTCGTTACAATAACTTGCTTATAGTATAAATTGCACTTTATGACATACTTACTTGTAATTCCGCTTTATTCCCTGTTCTGTTGAACCAAAATATTATAACGTCCCAAAACAATTTCACTGATAAACTGTAATCTGTAATTATTTCTTCTACATACTTTGTTAAATACACTTAAGTAAATACTGCACAAAAAATAAATACTTAAAAGAATTAAAACGCGAAATTTTACAAAATGGCGAAAATATAAATATAAATCTAATAGATGGATAAAATAATGATTTAGTAAAAGCTACTTATAATATGCGTACATACATGTAGCCATGTGCGATCCTAGAGGGCATCTCAAGGATCCACTGATCTACTGCTATCAGCAGTCTTTATTCTTGTAATTATTACAGTTAATCTGATAAATAATTTCGCCCTCACTTCTCTTCATCATCTCCCGAGTACAGGCATGGCTATAATTGTACCGAAACGGAAAATTATGAACTGACTGGGTCGGTTCACCAAAAATTTGAAAACTATTACATGCAAAAGCCTGATACAAATTCAATTTTCTCCTGATTAATACTAGCCAGCAATACTAATACTTGCCAACTTTTACTTTTATATGTAGACACCCTTAAGCTGAGAAAGCATTGAAATTTTGTAACGCAAAGCTGACCGTTGAACAAATTAATGGTGAGACTGGACAAAAGTTTGTTTATTTTTGCCTTTTGACACAATCAAAACCTCGAAATATACGACTAACGGTTTATACGAATGCAACGTTCGCTATAACTAATTGTTTCAAGAGTTGCTACGTGTCCATGTTGTTTTTTGTATTATTATTTTAATTTACAATCTAATTTTACTACGCATTTGGTACCGAAAAATAAAACTTTGTGGTGTGTCTTATCTTCTATCCGGTTGACGTGGCAACGGGTTTTTGAGAATTGGCAGAAAACTCTCCAAGAATCTTTAGAAATTGAAAGCTCTGAGAAAGGTACTTGTTAAAATGATACTTATTCTTTGATGCCGGACACTCTACGAATAAATTCCAGTTGCAGCGAAGAACCTAAAAAATAAGAAATGAAAGTATTTTGTTAGATTGTAAATTTTACAATTTTTATAGCAGCAAAAAATGTCTAATAGTTTTACCTCTTGGTCAAAGACTGTTTCTTTCGGACAACGGAATGATTTCATCATATATCCAGCTTCTGTCTTGGCACAAAGATGAAAAACCTGAAAGTATAAAAATTTCATTTTATTATTTACCTAAATTCAGCATATTAAAACTGCATAGGTAGCTGACGGTTACAAGCAGGTTTACACATTTTTATCCGTAATCGGGACCAACTGTAAATCTACATTCAAACTTAAGAGAGGTCACTCACTGTGGCGCTGCACTTTATATTTTAAAAACATGGTATGGGTTGCTAGTGCTAGTGGCTCAACCATGGTGATGCCAAAAATTAATATAATTTAACAAAAATTTAAATGCGGTAATTCAGCTGTAGGGAAGCATGTTTTTCAATTCTATAAACATAAATTATACGTCGATGCCAATGTTTATTATTCGTAGTAAAATTCGCCTATATAGAGAATGGCTACCTTATTTCTATCTCTACAACTAATTGTTAGCAACCGAAAGAACATTATTTGTGCCACATTTAACAAGGGGAAAATGATGCAAATTAAACCCGGCGGTTAGACTAATTTATAGCTCAATGTAAAACGAAGTTTGAAACCACAATTTAAAACTTCATTCGTCATTCGTATAGTACCAGAAAATTGAAACGATGTACGTGTAGGATACCCAACATAATGCTACACAGGTTTCATTGTTAGTACGAAATACGGGAATAGAAATTCACAATATATTATTTCTATTTGTGTCTGTTGACTGACACTTATCAGTTAGCGCAAATGTCAAATAGAAGACCGTGTACAGACTACTAGACTGCAAACTTATAATTTTACATGTTTCCTTGTACGTTTCGTGCATGCAGTGCAATGATTAAGTCATTTATGGTTTTAAAAAATTAAATAAAATGGGACTAGCTGCTGATGAGCTCCTTGCAATTACCACCCACGCAAAACCTAAAAACCATCAAGAACTATTATTATCGAGTTAACAGTAGTCATGTGCACCTTGCTTTTGATACGTCACTCACTGAATACGGCAAGCAACATTTTTCATCCCAACTACTAGTTACGAACCTACCTACATCTACATATTATATCTAAATGCTAACTTTCATCCTCAACTCATCATTCTATTACTATCGTAAACCACAAGTCACATCATTTTTCACAAATTTTTTCGTGACAAAATAAAATGTAAAAATAGGTTACAATATAGATACACAAACCAAAAGTCGTAAACCTCATTCTGGTTTGATGCTAGTGAAAACGCCAGAAACATACAGTACGCTATATTACGATATACGACAGTATTTGATAGTTATTTGTCTCTCCAGGTGTTACTACAACTACAAGGGAGCCTTGTCAACTTATCTACTTTTGCCAGCAAAATAGAGTTCTTTGTTGCATTCGGCCTTGTGGTGATTCGGATATAAAACCGTTTGGTTGATGCGATTGAGACGTAGCTTGACATGTCATCCGTGTATGAATGAATACAACACACAGTGTAACAATTACAACCACCCCAAATATTTACACAAACAATTTGAATTCATTCAGTAACATTCTGCATTTTAAACTAGCTCCTGTTTGAAGAAATCGTACCCGATTCAGACAACTCACTTTTCTTCTTACAACAAGCCAATGCCGTTTCAAAAGAAAACAGGAAAATAAAGTAGACAGCGGCAAATACATCAGGTTAAAGATCATCAATGAAAGCAACCTTTTCCTTTACACACACTTAGGCTACTGTTCTCATTTAGCGAGACTATCGCAATCAGCGTCAGTGAGCATGCGTGTCTTGTGCCTATCTATTCAATTGCTCTAAACAAAAGTATACACATACACGGAAGAAATGTGAACACTTTCTTTAACACGAGGAGACTACACAACAGCAGCACACTTATTACCCTAACAGTTGACACAGTTAGTAACAAGGCGTGGCAGACAGGGAAAGGCTTATAGCAGCATTATCATTATCATCAGCATGCAAAACATTTTCGTTTTGTTGGGGTCCTTTTCATATTCCTGCTTTATCATCGCAACATCAAACCCATCATCATCGCCACAGCGCTATGATCATTATCCCGATCCGACCATAATTAACGCAGGCTTATTTTTATACCATGGTTTTGTAAGTAGTAAGTACACATCAACAATCAACACAACACAAGCTAACAAGTAAAGACACCGATAAGGAGTAATGTTTGTGTGGGTGGGTGGTGTATAAACATGCTACACAATTATTATTATACCTATACCACAATGGCTTCTGGTGGGTAAAGCTACTAGTGCGTAACCAGCTACACTATTTTTAGGTAGACAAACCATGCAAAGGGCTTCTAAAATTGTATAAAAAATTTACGTACTTTGAGGTGTTGCATCGTTGTTAAAAAATTTAGCGTGGTTTTTTCGTTCGTATCACTTGACGATTACACGAATTTTTTAACGATCCAATTTTGCGTGTTGCATCCTAGTGTTTTCTTAAATACCTCCCTCTGTGCTTATAACTTGAGTACCTGTTACATAATTTCGTCGGGTTTGTAAAGTACATGAACTTCTCATTTGTTATGGTAAATAAAACGTAAAAAATAATCTCAAAAATTGATTGTTTGCACCATTAATGTGAATTTTGTTTGACTCGGGTTTTATTGGACCCATTTCCACCCGTTAGTTAGGACCCAGTAACAAACACTGAATACAGGAAGAGTTGCTATGTCGATTTTTGATAACAGTGTCTATCACGCACTTGACTTCGAGCAAAACCTTCAACAAAAATATTATCGACATTGACAACAAAAGGTTCAAGTTTTCTACAAGTGACATTTTTACGAAGGAAAAGTGTTTTGTATAGAGCTCGTTTAAAGGGTACGTGGGGTACGGTTATTGCGTGCAGAGCTCAGAGGTGCATGTGAAGCAACTTTCATTCTTTTTGATTAAATGTTGATGAAAGTTACTTTTACCGTGTCTTATCTCATTTGCACTCATCAAGGTTAACCGAATCTTGAGATATTTAAATTGTGCATAACCCCATTAGCCCCGTCTTTAAATATATGCATTAAACCAATCCTTGGCTAAGCAAATGCCGTAGTTTTCACTCAAACTAGTAGCATATGGTGTGTTTGTCTAGTCTAATGAATGAATGAAGGTTCATATCTAGTTATTGTTGCCACTGTATGAAGAGGAGGAAATTATATAGTGTATATTTTGTCTGGTTTAAGAATCCATGGGAGTTTGAGAACCGTGAAATACTCCTACAGTATATACACAGTAGTTGTGATAAGTAAGTAATTCACTTAATTCCCATTTTTTGCTACACAACAGTAAATCTTCAAAATTATGGAACACCACCTCCTTGTACTCACAACTTACTGACTTTGAGTGTTGTATTTCATCTGATAAAAAACGTTTTACTTTACACAATAACATACACCACTAATAATGCAGCCTTGAATCACATTTAAGTGGTAGTTCTTACGGTAGTGCTAACCCTATCATTTATTGAAAAAAATAGTAGAATTCTGTCTTTTATGATTCTATAAATTCTATGATTAGTTCATTATTCCTTTCCCACCTATTTCACAAACTAAATACTTTTAAGGTTATGTTAATATGATCGTAATCTTTGACTCGAACTGAGCGTACTAAGCTAAGAAATAACTGCAATTGATGTCGGTGGTAGGTAGCCACGTATTTCTCGGAAAATTGCAAATCCCAAATGAAATTTCTTGTGAATGTGCTAAATCAATGATGATAACACTTGTCAACTTTTATTGCTGTGAACAAGTTCTAACTGAAATTCTGAGAGCTGAATACGTACCAGACTTGGTATCCATCCTTACTAATTAAACGTTTAACAAAGCGGTCATTTTATTTATCTATTATTTACTATCAGCATAGCCCTTTCTTTGTATATTAAGAATTTACAGTGGCCAACCGCTATGCATTGTCCCAAAACAGAAGCAATCCATGCAATTAAGGGTTAAAAAATTAAACTTATGCATATACTTAAACTACAATTTTGAGCTATGAACTGAGAATGGGGATAGAAGACGCTACGAGAATTTTTCCCCATTTATTACATTAGTTCCGCATGTCAAAATCAACGTGTCTTAAACAAAAGGCTTCGAAGAAGAAAGTGTAAAAAAAAGAAAAACTCATCTTTTGTCAAAGAAACATGGCATTTACTTTATGGGTCTACCTGTGCATACGTATTATTTTAAACAGCGGTAGATATGTAGCATGAGACATTTATTCGTTTCTACATTTCTTTTTGATGACATGGCTCACATAAATAATTATTTCTCTGCCGTTAACATATATAGAAAGTAAATATAAAAGTTTTAAGATGCTGGGATTAAACATAGAATGAAATTAATTAAAACACAATTTTTCATGTTTAAAATGGTTGTCAATTTTTTTGTATGTGTGTGGTGTGATGTGTCAATTCTTCGAAACAAGATGTAAAAAGTTTTTTTTTAAAAAAACATTCATTCTTCACACGCACAACTGACTTTGTGTGCAGAGACTTGCGTTGCGAGTTCTTGTAGATGACGACATATAACGTAGTACGTAGTAAGATTTCGCCAACATTTATCACTAAATTTAAACAACCTTTCCAATTTTGGACGATAAAAATTAACCACGCTTTATCTTTCAATGTTCACTGCTGTTGTGCTATGACACAAGATTTCTCGGGTCATATATCGTTGTTCAGTGTTCACGCATGCATGGGAAGGTACTAGGTACCCACCATCTGTGTTTCTAAACTTATCTAATTTGAGTTAAGCTGCATATTGTGAGTATGTCTATTCCTGTTTTGAAACATCTTCAGTCATTAGTACTGCCTGCAGAATAACAACAAAAAACCTATATGCCGAGTTCCGATTCAAAAAACCCTTCAATAATCAAGCAACCGTGTACGCACCTGTGCAGGTATGTAGTCTTAACACAATGCGTAGATGAGCTAAATAAAAAGAAGGTCGTGATGATTAATGGCTGCCGATACCTTAAAGTACTCGAGGAAAACATACAACCGTTAAAACTAAAACCAATTCTAAAGGTATCCTCTTTGGCATTGGCATAAACATGGGAATTGTACCGTAAGGTAAGTAGAGTTTTCAAACTTTACTTGATGAACACAAACTCTGCTTACGGCTAAACTTTTAGTAGAGATGACCTATAAAATATCAATTACAGTACAATGAAACTTGACCTTTAAATATACGTGTACTTCATAAAATGAACAAATTACCATGTGCGTAAACAAATTTTAAATTAAATATTGAAAGTTTAGGTTTTTGTAATTTATCTGGACAGAAAAGTTATTTTTATAATTATTGGGTTCTTA
Source organism: Callyntrura guangdongensis (assembly GCA_027744295.1). NCBI lineage: Eukaryota > Metazoa > Arthropoda > Collembola > Entomobryomorpha > Paronellidae > Callyntrura > Callyntrura guangdongensis. Next base: position 8,923 of record JAHZNB010004492.1, read on the forward strand.
TAAATGTTCGTAAAGAATTTCTAGTTGCAACGGCAACAAGCATTCAACGATGCAATTTAAAACGTTATAGCACATACACGTTCAACGGAGAAAGTATTGTTCAGACATATGTTACGTAATAATTCATAGTGAATAATGTTAAGCTATAACATTAAAAAGTTTGCTCATCTTTTCCGAACTGTACCACTAAATGCACTCAGAAAACAACTTAAATTTTAGACAGTTTTATTTTAAGTTTCACTTTCACTTGCAAATTATTAAGGTTGTTAAGTAATATGTGAGAGGTCTAAATGTCAAAATTATTTAGAGCCGTCATAAAATGATGATAAAATATTGAGTAAAAGTCCGTTTCCGTAACAGCATCAGGAGTTTAAACTTATTGCCATATTTTGACCTGTCGATACAGTTGTAGTACATGATCAAATTAGGTAGTTGGCTGTTATTTGGTACTTTTCTGTTGTATTTCAGTAAATTATCGAAACCGAAAAGTTAACAACTCCATGTACATCATTCATTACTACTGCTGAAATATACTCAATATTATATACTGTCTTATCGCGTGCATCATTTGCTCTCGTTTTCTTCCGCCTTTATCATGATTGATAACCTCCATATATTGAACTCTATCAATGCGTAAAGAAGAGATAATCGATAATCTCCTGTTACATTATGCATGCATGCATAGATGCAGTTTAACATTAGCCCAGATCTCAACAATCCTGTGTGATGATGTACTTCCAAAAACAATGTTACGCTTTGGCTGAAAAAAAAACATCAATCAACCTTACATGCAAACTGCTGCAGTTGCGGCGGCGCTTGTGTGGTAAATGACGCTCGTTACTTTGCTCCGTTTTGCATCAGTTATTCTGAACAAAATCAAATTTCAAAATCACATAGCCCCGAAATGCAATCTTAAAACATGAAATGAAACAGAGAGCAAACCATTTTATTGTTTGTAAAAATTTTGGTTTTCATATTTTGTTAAATTCACTGTCTATCAGTACCTATAGCAGGTATGAAATACGTTAAATGCGACACAGAATTCAAAATTGAAATGCATAAAATATAAGATCTAACCCAGTTGGTAGTCTTATCGTTGCCATCAGAAGTTTAGATGGTGTTTAGAGTTCAGGTTCACATTACAGATTTTTTCACAGATCGTGTATGTTAATAAAGTTTACAACTTATTTTTAGCATGCTAATTTATATTTGACTCTAGGTATATTCCTAAGTAGCACAATATCTTGGTATGTAATTTGCACACACCAAGCATTATACGTTTGCGGAGCTTGATTTTACCATTTTTTTTTGTCCTGTTATATTTGCCATGTAAGTTAGAATGCGCCAGTGAAATATTAATTTACTGAGTTGATACAGGCAGTCAACAAATTAAGGCCTTCTATCAAACAGTGCAGACTATAAGCACAACTTGTTTTACAAAGTCAACACCTGAATGCTAAGCTAAACTAATGTACGTACTGCATGACAATTTATCATCCTAATCATCTTCTTTAGAAATACACTAACGGAAGCACAAAGCGTACCTTATCAATTAAAATTTTAGCCAAATCGAATTTTCTATTGCAATTATATTCGAAAAAGATTGGGTAGGAAAATGTGGCAGATGTTTAACGGTGCAGTGGTGGTAGCCAAACATCGGACAACATTGCTCATCCTTTTAATTATACAAAGGTGTGGCAGTACAATGATGTTTTATACAACATTGTGAATTAATCCGTTAACATCAGACTTCAATTTGATATTATAGCACATAACATTTGTCTATATATAATTTATAGCTTTACTTAACTATTTCTACACACGACAAACAATAATGGACAATAAAGCCCTATTACATGCATACATTCAGTTTACACAGACAAGTGTTGATACTTCGAAAATTTGGGAGAATTGTGTTCAAAGATCATAACTTTTTTAAACCGGCTTTATTTAACAACACATTCACCCCCAATGTTAGTCACACAGCATACGCATAGAACAAGCCTGTAAACTTACTTTCGCATGAAACAAATCTGATGGCAGGTGGCATATATTTTTTCGCTTTAAGTGTTTTAGGTACACCCGTGGCTGGCATACAAACGAGATATTTAAACTTTTTGTTTACCTACATTATATTTACAAACATGCCACCAGAACTACAGTAAAACTGACTACCTTTTATGAATTTCACAGATGAGAAAATTCAAACGTTTAAAAGTGAACACATTACGCCTTACTTACACAATTTTCATTCCAATTTTTTACTTCCTTAAATTCATTAACTAATTTGAGTGCGAGTAGTGAACCTTATCACTCAGCTTCCTTTTAACCAAAACTGACCTTGACTCACCCCGTAAAACATTCGCAGGATCTTTCTCACGGCTTACAAGAATTTCCGACCACAAATTGCCATTCCCCCCATGCGAAACACCCTCTTTATGTATTCATTTAATTTTTTCTTAACCCATTCACAACAAATTCAAATTTAGTAATCTTATTTCCCCGACTGCAAAAATTATTATTAGGTATTAAAGTACCTCCCATAAATATAACCTGTACGAAAATGCGTTCTGAATTACAATACCGGTCTTAAGCTTGAAGCCAGTTATTAAAGATAAGGTAGGCTTGACCAGTAGCGAAAACTGACTTTCACACAATCACAATTTAAAAAACACAATCAAAAGATAATTTTCAAACTATATAGATGCGGTCAAATGAAAACGAAACAAGCTTTGCGTGTAAAACATTTTCAAATATCAAGTACACATTTTTTATACTTATTCACCGCACGAATTGCTTCTGTTCCGTATCGTGTACTTGTTTTTTTTCTTCATTTTGAACCCACTAGACAACTTATCAAACCCACCCATACACGAAATTATCGCACGGGGGGTATGAAGTTAGAGCTCCCGGGTTACAACGTGGTTCATTAATAGGTTTGCAAACAAGCTTCTAGAGCAGTAGGTTATACACATAATCACGCTTATCATGATGGCATTCCTACAAAAAATAATACTTTCCATTTCCTAACCTTTCTAAATTTCAACCACCTACATTTTATTTTGCAATAAAATTGTACCGCAGGAGTTGGGAACTCTACGAAATAAATTCTACGAAATATTACGGACTCTAAAATTATTATTACATTAACTCTGACAATTACTCTTTTCGTTTCTCTTGCACAAAGTGAAACTCTTTGTTTATTTAGATAGAAAGTATATTATAAGAGGTAGTAATGGGTTTAACAACAGGGACAAAAAACTGTCGTACGCCGATTAGTGATTGTATATGATGAAGAATACGTGCTGTAAACTGTAAATGCAAACACCAGCGATACATCAATGCCAGTGCCCTACATAAACAGAGTAAGAGTTTTTGCTTTTCACACTTTCAAGTGTCACAATAGTTTTTAGACTTAGTGACAACCTTTCTTGATGATTGTTGCAGTTTATCTACAATTGATTGCATATCTTGTGCCTTTCTAAAGGATTTACTAAAATTCTCTATTGATTTACTCTATAATGGAAATGGAAAACTCCAAGTCGTTCGCCTTTCATTCACCGAATACAATTTGTTTTGTCACAACGCAGCCACGTTTTCAAACACTAAAAAACCATTGGGCAGTCGGGGAAAACATTAAATTACCCAATTTAAATACTTGAATGCAATAACAGCAAAAAAAGAAAACCGCCATTAATCAACTCAGAAACGAATAAGTTATCTATAAAAACCATAACAAGTAAAAGAGGCAATACTTACCCTACATCCGAGCTCAGTATCAGCGTACAAACCAGGGAAGAAGGATTGTTCATCGCAATGGAAGTCTGTCATGAAAGGTCCCGCAAAATCTTCAAAACCTTGTGTCGCATTTGCAGGGTAAAATGACTTGGGCGCGTTTCTCACGTTCGTCAGCCTCCTCTTTCGATTCACCTGCACATACATCACATAAATTTAGCAAATTCCGTGGTAACAACACATAAAACTCTTAAACTATTGACAAGCGGGTGTGTTGTTACTAAACACTTATACGTCACGTCTGCGCAGACAACATATTAATACGCAACAGCGTTTTCGATCGACTCTAAAATGAGAGCAATTATATGTAAATTGACCAAACATAAATGGAATTTAAAACCCAAGTGGCTGTCATCATTCCGTCATCATGCCGAATTTATGAAGGTGCGTGCTTCTATTATAAATCAAACGTCCCATTGCAGCACGGCACTCATATCATCGCAAAAGGTCTCACCCAAAGGCTTTCTTTGAAACCCTTGCACAAAACGGCAGCTCAGCAGAGTAGCTGATGCATAACATAACGTAAAATCATGACAGAAGGATAGGATATGAATTAATGTGTGTGCCTATTAATGTTTGTTAGTTTGCCTAAAATGCGTAAATCTGAAAATTATCATCAAAAATAACATTTGAGTTTAAAATGCTTCACTTCATTCTTAAGGAAATGAGACGTTCTTTTGGTTGTGATGAGGGCTTGTCATGTGGTCTTGCTGTGCCAAACTACTACTTAGGCATATACATTACCCTCAGTTCTGTCAATTTTTTTCGTCGTGAACGTTTGTTAAGATGTTAAATTTTCTTTTTCTCTTAAACCACTTTTATAGCTTAGCTGGCACATGACAGACAGAATTGTGGATAGGCATACTTTTAAATTCTATATGGACGAACAACTGCCCACAAATTTGTTTGCAACTGGCCTCCTATCACCTATATACCTCGTCATATACAAGATTGGGTAACGTTAATGGTGTGATTTGTACTTGTACTAGTGCATAGGAACGTGCATTTTTATAGCAAAAATGTGTTTTGGTGATAGGATAGCTAGCCATTGCCAATACGACCCTGTCTTTCTGGGACTGGTCAATCAGGTCTTAAAACCGGTGCCATGATGAATACCTAACCTTGCCTCAGTGATTCTGAGGATGCTTGTGTTTAACGAAAAAAGTGGGTTACTATTTCATACAACTACGTACATATAATGTGACACGTACCATTGGCAGAGAAAAGGAGAGAGATTCTGATTAGAATGCAAAATCATGATGATGGCATGATTTTAGCTTTCGTTCAAGTAGTAGTGATAATAATTTCTCTGCTGTAATACTTTTCCTTGGTCAGCGCGTCAAAAAGGAACATCACAACTTGACAACGAGTGCGGGCAGACAGAGGGTTCCGTCTCGATTTTTTTCTTTTTTTTATCATTACTAAATTTACCGCACAGAGAAGGTGATTAAGAAAAATAACGTCAAGACAGCCCAACATATTGGCAGCAGTGGTGATGCCCCGCGAATTGAAAGGAAATGAAAGAAAATGGGCTTTGTACAGAGAATCGAAAGCAAAAAAAAAAAATATTTTGAAAACGTGTTGCACAGCTTTTCGATAATAATAATAACAATGCGTGCTTATTGCGTTTTTCAATTGCGCAGCTTGCTCCTACTTGTATTGTTTTCAATCTTATTTTGTTACACAGTCATCATAATTGTATGGGCTTTGCTCTTGTTATTTTCTAGCTGGGAGCACTATTCAATTCCTCAACGTCGTTTGTCTGCTATTCAGATTTTATAATGCATTTTTAAAGATTTCTAAGGTGACGTCTCATCAAATGACAAAAGCACAGTTGGACTCTTCTCTTTTGAGAATGTAACGGGGAAAGTACTTAAAAGTACTTTCATTGCAAAATTGCAATGAAATGACAACATCTATGCAATTGGCATGTATCAAATCGCGTGTACATGTAAATTCCATTAAAAATAATCATTTTCATATTTTGCAGCTACAACGTAGTATTTGCTGGTTACACGAACTTTCAATCACTTTTTTCTTAACTGTATTGCTATTGCTACTGACTTTTTAGAAAATTTCTTTTGTTTCCGCTGCAATGAACTTAACCAACGAAAACGAAACGGGGTAGGTAACTAAAATTTAATTCTTGCTTACCTCAACGACAGGTGGCGACGGTGATAAGATGGCTGACAAATCGACTGCAATAGGTTGAGCACTTGGTTCCGTCGGTTTGACTTGTTGCGGCAATGCAATGCTCGGTTGCGGATTTATACCTTGCGCTTTACTCATAGCAATCGCTTTTAGAGCGAGAATTGTTGGATCTGGATTTTGCAGTAAACTATTGCTCTGTTGATGTGCAAGCGAGTTAGCTGTTGTGCTATCTAACATTTTGCGCGATATCGTATTAGACGACAGCATTTGATTTGCATGTTGTTGTTTTGCTGCTTGTAACGCTGCTGGGAGCAGAGCTTGAAGTTTTTTAAGGGGGTCTTCTGTTGAGGTTGTTGATGACGGAGCCAGTTTGTCTTCCAATTTGTTCAAGGCAATTAATTTTTTCAGGGTTTCGAGTTGGGAAGTCGTGTAGTTTTTAGAATTGGTTTGTTGTTGGATGGTGGCTTGACGATTTTGTGCCAACTGTTGTAGAACCGCAAGGGGAGACTCGTTAGACGGAGCAGTGGTTTGTTCCACATGCTGTGTCTTTTGATGGGCTTTGGCAATGATAGCCTTTGCTATCTGAGCTTGCAAGGATTTAATGTCGTGGCCAGAACCTTGGGAAAGCGAGGTCAAGCTGACTAGTCCAGGATTTGAAGGAAGTTCAGGAATGAATCTTTGTGTGGTTGTTGTTGTCGTAGGTGTCGTTACTGTTGGTTTGGAAAGTTGCTGAAGTAATGATGACAGAGGATCAACAGAACCAGACGGTTTCGGGGATACCATAGTGGAGGCCGCCGCTACTGGTTGCAAGTGTGACGAGGAGGACTTGCTATTGATCATCCGTAAAAGATCGGCTAGTTTGGTGTTTTCATCCTGCTTCTTTGTCGGAGGAGGAGCACCCGGGGAGACTCCGGTATGAGGAGGGAAAATCGGTTTATTATGCGGCGCGTCGTTTTTAGTTTTAATTTTGTCAATAAACTTTTGTCCGTATTGATCTGCAGCTATTGACTGTATGACGTCATAGTTAGCCTTGTTTAGTGTTTCAAAAGCTTCCAGCACTTTATATTTTTGGTCTATCTTGGCATCTGGTCTGGTAGGTTTGGGCTGATATACTGGATGTGGCGCCTGCTTCGGAGGAGAATGCTGTTGTTGAAGAGTGCGAACTGGGAGTGCAGGGTCTTCTGGATGGTTCGCTTTAATAAACGTTGGAGGAAGTAAGGGAGCATTGGGATTTCGATCCAAATCAACCATTGATGATTCATAACTTGCTCCTGGAATAGGTGGGAATGGCAGGAAAGGCACTCTGCTTCCGGCAGGTTCTGGTCCATTAGGAGGTAATGGGGGCATTCGTTCAGGTATTAAATGGAGTTTATGATTCGGATCGTCCGGATGAAGGGGAGGTTGACCTGATTGCTTGTATCGATCGTTAAAGGGATTAATGTAATTAAGATCAGTTGGAGGTAAATGAGACGGATCATGGAAGGGGCCTTTAGGGAACTGATCTGGTTCTGATTGTGGTGAAACTGCAGCAGAAGGTTTTCTCGGTGGCGGGTTAATAGAATGCAAAGGATGTGAGTTGGGACTGTTCATTGAAGATGGTAATTGATGCGGTCTGGAATTTGGCGGTGGTGGGGGTGGATGCTTACTGCTGGAATGCTTATTAAACGGTCCACCGTGTAGAATATTGGAAAAGAAATTACCCTGATTTTGAGATTTTGATGGTGGTTTGAAACCTTGGGGTGGAATTTTAGTAGGATGGCTTGA
>JAHZNB010004493.1:0-14598 GCA_027744295.1 Callyntrura guangdongensis
GTTGGCAATAAAAAATTCCATATTATTGCAGATATCTTCAAATACTACTACAAACTCATTGCTTGGTGTGTACCTTGCCTACTTGTTGCTTGTAAAACATGGCTTGTAAAAAGTACTTCAAAACCGTGTATAATACTCTCTCTTTTCGCCAACAATTAGTTTTACACAACACACACATGCATATATGTGTATATATAGGTGATATTAATCATCATTTTCCTCTTTGGATAAAACCAAAAAGTAGGCCTTGATCTATGCTGGCGATGAATGAATGATGAGAATGCATTTGAAAGTGCATGGGCAAACACATAAATTTTTTAATATCCCCATTGTCACTGTCGTGAGTACAGATGAAAACAGACCAATTGCTGCAACGACTTGGTAAATGGAATACTTTTCCTCTTTATTTGCTGCTGCTTATACGTAAGGTAAACATACGAGGGAAAACAATACACTACAACTGAATCGACAACTGAATCTAAAACGACTGCATTACTAAAGGGCCTATAGTAAAAGCAGTAGTAGTAGTGGTGGTGGTAGAGCAATCGTGTCTATATAGTAAAAGATGATGTAATGAAAATGAGATTTATTCCCGCATTTGACCATTTACAACCAACCACCAGAGAGAAAACGCAGTAATAAAAAAAATCACACATTACTTGTGTAGTGATGTCTTCATTTTTGCCAAACTTATGAATGAAAACGTTTATTTGCTGTTGTGGGTTTTACTTTGTTTGTATTCGTCGTAACTCAAAAAAAGCAAACAGTGTTCTCTCTCTCTCTCTACTATTTATGTATAACGACAACAATGACAGGATGAATGTAATACATGACAAAAGCAATGCATTCTCTCATCAAAACCAACACATATTGCCGGGGAGGAACGGTTGAAAATTATAAACCCAAGAAGACTCCTTTTCAATGCCTCATATTTACTCTATACACACAAGACTTTTCCGAGGTATTGGGGTACACACGTATTTATAGCTGAGCTTTGTCTTTTACACTTACCTACACGAAGTTATTTCTGATTTCATGAAATAATGACTAAACAGTCAAATGTATGCTAGAACAGCGAAACTGATGACTAAAAACCTACATTCCTCAATATTTTATGAGGATTTTCACTTGCAGTTGTTAAATGTTATCACTGTTGTATGTCGGTCGTATATTTCTAATCTTCCCTTTCTCTCCCTACTCCCTACCCCACATTACCCATAAACACAGGCATTTATTCATTATTCATCATTGCGGACAATAAAAATAAAATAAAACGTAAATGTATTTAAGCGACGCACGATGACAGGCAAAAGACACGCGGTACTTGTGGAACCGAAAAAAACGATTTACGAATCGAATAACGGAATGATTTTATGTCTGGTGTGTGTATTGTGTAGTGGTGCTGGCAAAACAGGGTACAGGTTATTGGTGGAGGAGAAACTTTTTTTTTACCCCAGTGTCCATTTCCAAGTAGCTTGAAGTGATGGATGTTAGCACAGTGAAAAATCAGACTAAACATGTCACAGTGCACACACACATAAACCAACCACCTGTCACCGAGGACTATTATGTGGGCTGCTGTGGCACCACTACTACCATGAAAATTGAACAGGTGGTGGGCAAAGTGATATTATTTTCCCTTTGTAAATTACTATCTCGAATTGCGATCAGAACACAACACTTTGTCTAGAATTCCCGTCAGCACCTATCTATTTCGCCCATCAGCGTTACCAATTTATTTAAATACACTCAATTTCTTTTGAGAATGAAGGGAGAGCAAGCAGTTTTTGCATGTTTCGGCAAAGTCACGGATGTTTCTCTCACACAGCATTTTCATGATACACAATTACTGGTAACAATAGACATAAAAATAGCCATTCCCTTTCTAGCCAAACGGGATGAAATGTCTATGGTGTACCCTGATAGCTTTCAAATTACTTTCGATGCGTGTGTAGCATATCGTCATTATCATCATCTCTCTAGCCGCTATTTTTATTATTATTACTATTAGTATTGGCTTACATTTTTCTTTTCTAAAGTAAAAGTTAACATCTCTCCCTCTACAAAAAATAATGACTTTAAAATCGTCTCTTTTGCTTTTTTCTGTGTCACTAGGTGCTCTGAGCTCTTCCCAGTTCCCAGTTTTCACCCTTTACGCCCAGAAAGTGTGTCTCAGTGGACACTGCGATCGAGCTTGGGACTACGAGCGTGTGCCAGACTTTAAAATTCGAGCCAAAGGTCAAGAGCTAGTCAAGAAGCAGAGGAAAACTGGAAGCCGAACAGCATGCATGGAACTCTGCCTGTCTGAAAGGGACTTTGTTTGCAGGTAAGCATTGCAATGCCATACATTTTTACGATTACGACCACTAACAAGCAGTTGCGTACTGATTACGAGTAATTACCACTTCACCGCACTGGCTCCAATGTCAGATACATATGCACATGCAAGCCGCAATACGCAATCACCAAAATACCGCAGCATGCAAGGTCAAGTTTACAGGTTCCAAAGTTATGGCTTTATATCTTCCTTTAACAATAAGTAAGAAAGTAATAAGGTTATGTGCAAAAAAACATCTTTACATTTTTTAGTTGAAAATCAGTGTCTACACTATTCGTTTCTTTATTATCCTATTACATGAGAAAAATTCACCTTTACCCTTTTGCATGAAACTCAATTACCGACTAAGCACATACCATACGCAGGTACAATGTTGCATGTTTGTTAGCATGTGTGTAGAAAATTATTCAGGTCAACACTCAGGTTTTTCCTTCTTATTCAAGAACAGAAGGTATAAAGAGAGAGAGAGAGAGACAGAGAGAAAAAAAGGAGACAAATCTGCAATGATGGAGCAAATGTCAACGGTTCAGCTTCTGTACCTGTCTGTCACACATGCAAACTATATTGCACTGCACACAGTATGAGGTGAGATGAGTGAGACAACAAGGCCACACGGCAAAAATGTAAGCTGTTACAGAAACATTTACCCGCGCACATAAAGGAAACAAAAATGACATGCATGTAAAATCGCTTTTTGGTGATTAGTGACTTCTAAAAGGCTTGAATTACGTAGGTACTCTCACGTCATGGCAGAAGGTGACTATAGTGAATGATGTCTGTAGAGAGAAAATGTCATACCATAACCCATTGCGGAGGGAGAAGAAAATGTTTGTGTGAAATGCGACAGTGACATTCGGTCATGCTACACAGAAAAAAAGTTGCTGCAACGACGCAACGCACAAGAGCGGTCGTGAATGGTGGTACAAATAGTTGGGTATCCGTTTTATTTACTTTCTTCCTCACAATGCCCGACACTTCTGTGGTCTGATTTGTGATCCTTTCTTTCTAATGTCGTGATTTTCTTTTTCATTCATTATTATTCTTTCAATTTAACTTAACTGCAGTACAAATATTGAGGCTTCTAAGAGATAGAATGATAATCCAGATAGAATAATGTAGCAAAAACGGTAATAACACGCGCATATATCAAGTGGATAATGAGGATGCGCCTGATATACACAGAGAGTGTATATTATTTAGATTGTATAATGTTGAAGAGAATGAAAGTACCGGTTTAATACGAAATGCATGCAGACTGCAAGACATATATTCTTTGTTTTTTTCTCCCTCTTCATTTGATCTTCTTCTGTGTAGTCGTAGCCTCGTCACCCAGAATTGAATTGATAATGAGAAGAATGGAAGGAAGACTCTTTTTGCCCTCGTCTGTCATGAGCAGACATGGCATAAAGGAAATCTATTGTCCTCAACTGCAGCATTTTTTTCGTATATTGTATGCATATACTTATAGAATAATTGATGCATCAAAATGAAAAAAATGGTGCCGTTTGGTGGTGCAAATTTGATGTGCAGTACCTGCAGGATAACCTTAAATACAGTGTAGGAATTATAACGATAACAAATGCAAATTAGTTCGAAGTGTTTATTTATAAAACCTGTGTGGCCAGGCCCACCATCGTTTTACAAACATTGTAAAATGCAAAGAGAAATAACGAAATTAATCTTTTAAATTTTAAATGGAACTTTGCTCTTTATATTGATCTAATCTTCATGTCAGGAGAGGGAGCCAAATTATTTTTTGCACATTATGCACAAAAGTGTTGAACTTTACCACCCATAGTGTACATTAATGTGCTGAAGTTAATAGTTCCTATTCTTATGGAAAAAGTACCTGGACGAATAAAGGGTTGGGCTAAAAGTTAAAAGCATATTACAACTGCACTCATCATTATTATCATTTCAGCAAATGCCTTAATGCTGGCAGCACACAGAATTACAGTAATGATAGTACATGTTGAAATAAAGAAGAGAGCAATCACTCTAAAACAGGCTTTTATAAGAGCATTTACTTTTATCATACAGACAAATCCGTGTTCACACAAGCCATCTTGAATCTTGACACACCTTTCAATCCCTATAATCCTAGTTCACTTTGTACTGTTCACAGTACTTTTTTGTCATAATGAACTCATATTAAAGGTAACACGGCCACAGGAGTAATATTACTAAATAGGGCATCCTCTGCGAAAAAACATGGATTTACAAGAGCGTAAGTTCATCTCATTCGTGCGAGTTGTTTAACTTTGTATCTTAATGAAACGCGTATTTCGTACTTCCCCAATCAATTGCCAATTGATCTGTCCAAGATGATTTGATTCATACAACATAGGGTAAAGATGTATCACTTGAAGCAAACATGACTTTACGCCCAAATAACGGCTAGCTTTACATGTATAAGTAGGTTCTCAGTAAAAGAAAATTGCCAGGCGGTGAAATGTAAAACAAGCAAAAACAGAGAGATGGAGATCAGAAAGAACATAGTACAAAGTAAACTAAACAAAGCTGAATTTTTTGTTTGTAAATTGACCAACACATATAATGTGGCTTAGGTAGTTTCTTTTTTTTATACTCGTATACTACTGAAAACCTAATCACGTGCAATAACAACATTGGTCATTGCAAACTTTCTATGATCGATGGTTATCTGTTATTTATGCGAATGTTATGTAAGTAGCGGTGAAATTTTTGTACAAGGTTGTTGATTGCGGATACATTGGCAAACGTTTTTATGTAGTATGATGAAATTACTAAATAAAAAGTCTGGTAGTACAACAAAATTAAAAAAATATATAATCCTGCAAAAAAAGATTCCTTTGAAGCGTTCCTTGGTCAAATATATGCACTTAAATCATAGTCTCAACACTGTAACACACTCTCGGTTATTTCACTTCCTTGCAAACAGTTGTTGTTGAAAAAAAAACTTAAAATTCTGGTCGAATCGACTTTCAATAAAACGTACAGAAAAGATATAGGTATGTTAATGCATGTGATAAACAATGCAAGTATTTACAGACTATTTTTATTAAGATTTGTAAGCACTCAGCACGAGAAAAAAAAATGCAGTGGAATTCCTCTATAAAAACCCGACACGACTTTCATGCAAGAAATTGCCTCAAGCTGAATATTTACACGGTTACGGTGATGGTGGTAGATGACTATTCACACAACATCAGGTCGTGTTTTACGATTTGCCGTACTATTCTTTTATATTCATGGTGTACACCGTACATCATTTAGGTGAGTGGCATAAAATTAGACAAGAAGCAGCAAGGTCGATCAAATGAGTTCTAAATAATTGGCATTTCAGTCTAAGTTGTTAGTAAATAAATACTACTTGAAGGTGTAAAATTTAATGAACAACCGTACTGAAACATTAAAGTTGATTAGAGAGAAGATAAAAATGTAATATTTGTCTACATCTTCTACTTTGACTTGTGACTTATGTACACTACAGGATAATGACAAATAATGTAGAGTAAAATGATAGGGTTAAATACTCCCGCAAATGACATTGTATATTACCCTTTGCACTAATTTACTAGTTTGTGTTTTATTTATGCGCATTTGTGAAATGTAAATATGTCTGGGGGGCAACTGATCATACCATATTAGAATAGACATGTTCATTGAGGTAATACCACTTACTTTTACCTCGAGGCTATGTATATCGTTAGTTTAAAAAAATATTGGTATGATTTAACCAAAATTGGCACGACTCCACATTCATTATTATTATTATTATTAAATTTAATCCGTAAACATATGTATTACTGCAATCTCCACTGCATTCCACCAGCGGTCAACCAATGACAAGAAAAATCTTTGAATGTTGCTTTTTTGAGTCTCTATTCATTAAACCCGTCGTCATAATCCTGTTTTACTTCCCGTGGCAAGTGTAAATGTACAAGCTTTTATTTATACACATTGTCGTCTGCTTTAGATTACTGATCGTTTCACGTATTTATTCTAACTACTCACAAGGAACTACTCTTATTTGCATAATCAGATGAACTTATCAGACTCCGCTACATGCTTTTAAGATATGGTATGACAGACAGGTATAAGAGTGCATACATCTCCGTCTACTACACCTGAACTATATAATGTGTAGTATTCCTAGTTGTAGAGGCAACAATAATAGTGATATTGTGATGAGAGAGAGGCTGTGTTTCACGACCTGTTTTTTCTAGCACTGCAGTTCCGTTCTTTATGATTTGTTACTGGCATGCAAGAACATCGAGGCAACAAAGCCCACCTTCATATTGACTATTTAAAGGGAACGCAAGCCTCAATGTGTGTCTCGCAGGCATACGTCATTACAACACAAAGCACAATGAATATTCCTTTGTAACAAGATGTTTTAATCTTGTACACTCTATATTTTAACAAATTAGCGGTAACAATGTGTGCACATATGTGCAGTATGTTTATATTGAACACAAATCCTACTTCTTTCTGTGTCGGTTGTGTTCGACGTCTACGTTGAGAAGATATTCCTCTGATTATATCAGCCAGAGCTGATTTTATTGCAAAAAATGGCGAGGAATTAAAAAGGTTCAAGATGGCAAAGGGGACTTCCTGTCATGTCACAAAGTAGTAACAACAAGAGAACAAAAAATAAGTACATTATGCATGCATACATTTATATATACATAACGTTCTACTTATTGCATCAAGCACAAAAAATGCAGCATGCGGATTTTATTTCATGTGCCGTTTTGTCAGTCGGTGAGAAACGACAGCGTTGTTGCACAGGTAGGCCAGCAAATAGGTGGATAATATGCGCTTTTGTAGAGAATGCATTACAACCATATCATCATCCCTTTCTTCTCTAACCACCTCGGTTTCAGTTGACATTATAAGCTTCGAAAGTATTTTCGTTCTCGGTCAAACCAGCAAAACCGTGAGTGTGTGTAAGTGCAGCTTCTGGGAAGGAAACACACTATTAAATGCCTTTTAATGGTCAATTAGGCAAAACAGCCCGTGAAACATTCTTTGCTCTTTTTGTCTGTCCATCACTAACAAATTCAAGGAATTAGTCTCTTGTTTGTGTGAGAAAGATAGGTGGAGATCGACACTAATTTTTTTCGCATTAGCGACAAAGAGAACACTTGAACCTATTCTAGTATCATTTAGTTCCTCTGAACTGTACTCTATGAACCTAAGTAGCCGTGAAATTGAAAAAAGTGTTTGCTGATGCGCACTTGACGCATGAGGGCGGCTTCTACTCATGTGGTCGTAAATAGCAAACAATCCCCAATTTACACAATCACTGTGGTACGGTTAAAAAATTTCCTCAAGAAAAAAGGTCTCACAGGAGCCCGATCTTGCATGATACAGTTTGATTGTTCCATACATGGACGTTGACGTTCCGTTTATTGTTGCATGTAAGCACACAAGTGTCGAGTAAAGTCGTTGTCACGCCACGCAAATATTGTGACTCCTTTTGTTTCTCTCTGAGAATATTCCTGTCAATGTCAATAGGAAATCATGCTTTTACTACATCAATCCCTATTATTTTCCCGTTGTATTTATAGGCTTCAGGCGTTGGCTTAAAACTTTTTGGTAAAGTTTTCTGTCTGAATCTCGCTCGGTATATCTCTCTCTTTTGACGTGTACGGTATGAAGTACGGCGAGATGTGACGATATAAAAATGTATAAATAACCTGGCTATCTATTAACCTTGTTAATCACAACAAGCCAACTGGATATCCTTTTTTGCTGCTATGTATATACTTGCCTTCAAATAAAGCGTTGTCGTGAGTTGACTATGAAGATACTGCGCAAACTACTATTTACCGACAGAATGGATTTATTTGGGAGTATATATAGGTATATCCCCACAATACTACTACTCCTACTGCAAATTTTTTAGCTTCCTTCTGATTAAAAATAATAATAACTTCATGCTGGTCTCATCCTTTTTACATAATGTGATGTGAGCCACTTTTAATGTTCATTTGTAAACCTCGCCAACAAAGAGAAACATGATTCCTGCTTACTTATTCATATAATATTATGTACATGACACGACACTTTTTTGCATTAATAAATAATGAGCGACACTGGCGAAAGACGACGATGACGGAGAAGTAGAAAGGAAACGGACCTTTGTAACTTGAGCTGTATTGTACAAAAAAGTGTCTGTGTCGGCGACATCATTACTTCGTGACGACCAATTTTGAACGATGCAGCTAGATTGATCCGGCGGCCCGTTATTTTCAACAAGATACTATTTCGTTTTGAATACGGTGATTATATGCCTTTTATATTTCATTATCATGCATCAGCAGTAAAAATGAATTTTATCATTAAATAATTCTTCCTCTGACTGAACGGCGTGATGTAGTAGTAGTGTGAAAAGACTTAAGGAGGGTGATGAGAAATAAGTTTCTAAAAATACACGCTCAGTCTGACACACAAGATATATACGACTTTCATAAAATATTCGAATAATCATTATTCCTGATTAAAATTCTATTCATTAACTGCCAAAAAATGCTGTTCCATAATATTAGTACACACTTATGCAGCCTTGTGAACCATCATCCACGATAGCGTCCCACATTTAAAACCAAAACGATTCACTACATTACTTTTCTATGACCGTGCATTTTTAGCACTTAAGTGCCCTACTGCTCGACTTGATCCAGTTATAAAGATACACGCCACTAGGACAAACTCTTCCTCGTCAACTGGTGCGACAAATACTAAGTAGTTTTACCTAAAGAAATCAAATTCGCTTCACAACATGTTGCACACTGTCAAATAATTGCTCGCTTCAATGGTACATTTCAGCAAATGAAACTCTTAAAACAACTGTAACCGCCGGTTAGCCATATTAAAGGTCCCATACATAATTTTTTTAAAGCACGATTCAAAATCTTTCATGTGAACGTGTACACAACAAATGACAATAATTATCTGCAAACCACGTACAAGTAGAGTACACATTCCATCCATCCATGCCTGCCCACCACCACGGGATTACTTCATTTGCTGCTGTTGTTATTATTGTTACATTGACAAAGAAAGAGCTATTTACAAACTCTATTGATAGCTATTTATACAAACAAATCTGTTGCATCACAGGTGTGTTGTTGTGTGACTATACACGTGTCAAACATAATAAAACATGTTTAGTTGGTAGAAGTGAGTTCACAGACACGTCTTGTTCGAGGTAAGACATGCGCATCTCTGTAGTCTGTTTTATTTCAGAGAGTTACGGACAGATACCCAAATAAATACACCTTACTCGTTACTGTCTGTCCGCTTAAGGAATAAAGCACCATTATCAATAGAAACAAATATGCATTTAATTATTATACTTGACTTAAGCGAAACGAGAGGCGGGTAATTAGTTGGCATTATTCCATCTGTTACAGTCTATACTATTTCGCCGATGCACACAGTAATGTCATCTTCATAACTAACAAATAGACACCTTTGTTTAAAAAAACGCTTGTTTCCTTTCACGTTAGTCTGGCACATTTCATTTAAATTGTTCATATGTAACTCAACTAGTAATGGCCAAAATTGAGTTTGAACACATATATTATGTATCTATCTACTTATTAATACCAATGATAAATTATTGTCGTTTTTCTACCTGGGTTTCAGTATTACTGTATCCATTCAGCTTTGTCTTAGAAGCCCATAATTGCTTCAACAAGGAACCAAAACTGTGTGCTGTGTTTCGGCTGTACTGTTCACCGCTGATTTTACGTACATGAAATCGAATATATTATGAAGTGTCAGTAGTTATTTTTGATGACCAACCAACCGATAATGAGACGTGTGTGTAGGATCCACTATTTCTCAGAAAAATGGTCGACGCTAAGCGAAATCGATAAGTACAATCAAGTCGTGATAAATTTTCTCAATCGGGAAAAAACAAACATCATGCTTAATTAGTGCGCAAATCAAACGGCACTGCACTGTAGTTTCAGCGCATACAGCACACACTCTAATGGCTTGTATCTTGTACGTTACACGTTATATAGCTAGGTAAAAATGTCTACCTGTATCTGACCGCTGCATATTCCAGTACTTTAAAGTACAACATCGTAAACGTGATTACCACGAGAGAAAAAACAGAGAGAGAGGAAAAACGATTTCAATGATTTACACGTACTGCATTGTTCCCCAGAAATTCCTTAAAAGTCAACATCAGCAACACCAACCGAGAGAAAGCTTGCGTATGTGCTCTTTTAATGTGCAAATTTATCAACAGAACATACAGTAGTAGTAGTAGTTTTAGTAGTAGCGACAGAAGCATGTCTAATTTTAAAGCAAAAAAATAAAAACAGGAGGGCCAATGACACTTTTCATCAACACAATGCCACCATCGTCATCTTCATATGTCACTCTTTTTTAAAATAGCTACAAACATATTACACAATATATATTATTTAAAAGTTTTTATCTCTCCTACTTTGTACATAGCTTGACTTGTCACACACAATAAGGGGAAGACAAAAAATATCATGTGTAACCAATTAGACTTTACGTGAGACGCTGTTTACCATCTCACTCACTACCACCACCATCGCTACCTACAAAATAACCTACCATTCATTCACATCATCCCTTCTTTATATGAACGTATGTGTTATACGTAACGTTAATAATGCACATCTCTGCTTTTCAACATTAGTTTTCTATATACCTTGCTTTTCAAGTGGAAAATGAACGGTTTTCTTAGCGCAATGCAATGGAGCAAACTAATCGTATAAGGCCACTTCTTTATTTTGAAAATATTTTTTGAGCTATTATTGGTATGTATTTATTAGACGCGTATTGCATGTGTGTGTGTGTGTGACGTTGGTGTACCTAGGTAAAAGCAAAACCTGCATACCAGCGCCAACAAAATTCCTACCATTTCCGCTGTTTATCAGTTGTGGCTTCCTGATTCGATTGCGGTTTTAAAAACGTACACGTCATCTTACTATAATAATCATGGTGCACGTACCCTGTTTTAATTTTCACCTGTTTAATCTCAATTTCCTTTTTTCATTCTTTTTTTACCATCACAGATCTGCCACCTACAACAAGGCAACCGGGGACTGTTCCTTGTCAGATATGGATAGAATGTCTATTGGATCTTTGCATTCCCTTGAGGCTGAAAATGGGACAGACTACATGGAGTCCAATTGCGTGAGTGATCCCACAAAACTCTGTGATTTCAAGCCTCTGGAAGGAAAAATTTTAAAGACGGTGGATGCAGTTTACCAGGAAGTCGCCACGGAGCTGGACTGCAAGTAAGTTCATGTTCAAAAATTTTTAAGAGGCGGACTTGAGTTTTGATTATTATCTCATACAGAGAAAATAAAAATGTCTTATTTTTCACGGTTATATAAAAATGTAATGTGTATTACGTATTTCTATGCATATGTTGCATACTACCGCGATGAACAAATATTAATCCTGTCTGTGAGTCCCTGCTGCACAGTGAGAAGCAGCTTGATCATTCATTGGTTACTTGCAATGCAGGGTTACCTGACCACATTCATTTCGTTCGAAGAATAAATGCAGTTGAAAAGTAGGGATAATGAGTGCACAGAAAAAAGTGCATAATGTATCGAGTAACCCGTTATTCGACATTACTGCTGCGATATCAAAATTAGCAACTGCTGCCAGAACCATGTACTTTAGTTACTTTTAAACTGCGTTTCAAGATCAGATTATACAGCACATCACTACATTTCACGTGAAACAAAAAGATTTGCGTACGTACTACAAGAGATTCATGAATTCATTGTGTTGAGCACAGAACACAAACACGCACAATAAAATTCTCATGTATGTATGTACACGAATGAAATCTCGGTTTTACCTCGGTTTTAATTCAAAATCGAAATATTCATACGAGTGGGTTAAAACATGCAAAATTCGCAAATTTTGCCTACAGCCGTAGGTTTCTTAGGTCAGTTGAATAAGTTGAGATAAGTTGAGGTTTGTTTTTTGCTTGTTGGGTGGATTGTTGTATGTAACCTTCAGCATAAAGGTTAGCTTACACGTGTGTGGTTTCATTTCAAAAAGGATTTCTTGTAATGATAATAACATATAATTATGAAACCGATGTCAGCTTATATTTCTTTACTTGATTAAAATAAACTGATCGAAAGACAACACCTCCATGCCGTGTCTTACACTTCATTATTATGCATGAATATGACTCGGCTGTAATGAAGGTGATTGACTAAGTAATCAATGTTGCAGGTCAGGATTATTTAAAAGAAAATTTCAAATCATAATATGAGAAACAAGAGAAAAACATACCACCTACAAGACATTTAACATAAATGCATTATTTCGTAATTAATCTCGTCTTCGTTAAATGTTACAAACATTTTTACGTACGAAAAGTTTCAAAGTATTGCACTTTTCTCAGACGAAGACATCTGCACCAAATTTTCGTGTCAATTAGGGAAAGAGATTTTGATAAAATCTTAAATGTCCTATTCTCTTTGTAAATTTCGTAGAGCCCTTTGCCTAAACACTGCCTTCCGCTGTCAGTCATACGACTACAACGCCACAGGGGCTCAAGTTTGTCGGCTCAGTCACCACAACTCCTTGACTCTAACTCAAATCCGGGAACCATTCCTAGCTGTGCCTGACGCATCAACAAAAGAGCTTTCTGCCTGCTACAATGTGAGTGTGGACTGTCGTGCTGGGGACATGATTGCCACCGTGAGGACCTCAAAGATCTTCCAAGGAAAGTTGTACGCGAAAGGTGCTCCTAACAGTTGCGCATTGGATGTTCAAAATGCCCTCGAATTCGCCTTGAGATTGCCGTACACGGACTTGGAATGCGGAGTACAAAGGGAGGCAATGGGCAGATACTCGACAGAGGTAATATTAAATTAAATAGACACTTCAGCGATCACGCTGACAGAAATGGAACTTATAAAACAAAATTTAGATTATGCGAAAACATATGGGTGTATCGTATTACAGCACAGTTATAGTTTGCTTGTAAAAACAAGACTTGCATGCCTAAATACCAAGCCACGAAAACTCGCCAGCTATTCAACACACGGTACCTGACGTCAAAACAAATTGTGCATTCAAACTTTCAAACAAGATTTTATTCACAACAAAAAAGTCTAAATTGTATGTAAACTGCATTCTGCATGCCACCGTAAATTGTGAGCTGCCTTCACCTAATAATTTCAATCCCTAAACACCTTTTAACTTAGTTAGCACACACGACTTGAAGGATCTATGATGCTACAGAGAAATAACAGATAGAAAAAAAAGAAGAAAAGTGCATATTATTTTGTATACACATGAATTTTGTCCAATCCTACAATTCTAGTTCCACCCTACGTGATTCAAGTTGTAAAAAAAGTGCTAGCTAAATTTGCATTTTTTATCCTCGCTGTTTGTTTGCCTTTGCATCTGTTTACTTTTTACGGTGTGATGTGTGTTGAGCCATTGCTTACATATAGTATGCATACAGAGTACCGGTTTCATCCTTTTCATCATTAAAAAAGCAAAAAAAACTGTTCTTTTCTTCTGCATCGTTAACACTGACCAGGCACAAAAAACTACTAATCTACGTTGCTATTCAGCAGGCTGTCATTGTTAAAAAATGAAAGGTGTTATTTATTTGGATGTACACATTCAAATATGGAAATACCTTCTCTCTTCTGGCTTGGTATATGAGTGTGTGAGATGAGAGGTGGACATACAATGTAAAAGTTTCAAATTATTTAATCAATGCTGCACGGCACATGTCACAATCAGGATCTATCTCAACGAAAGAACGAGAAATCAATTGCTACTTTCTTTATTTACACAAATCCAGGTTATTCTTCAGCATCACGACCAAATTGTTACTGCTTCGGACATGGGCTTGTCAGTAGCGTGCCAGTACGACCTAACCAATAAATCTGTCTCCAATGAAGTTGACCTTGGAGTTTCGCCAGATCTCAAGCATTCAATCACCCAAGAAAGCATTGTTGACTCTCCCAACGTAGCCATGCGAGTAACAGACAGACGTGGCGAATCCACTGGATCCGCACAGGTAGGTCTCTATTTGCTATTGCCACTTTTATTGCTGTTAGAGGTGGTAGCAGTGCCAAATAAAGTATTTTTTGTGTTATATTATTACAGCATCACTTTTCACGTTGTTGAGTGATGTGGCTGTAGCACTCGCAATTCATTAACAAAAACTACTGCAATGAAAGAAAGCAGGACTACTTGATAATAATGCGTGATTTTTTGTCCCATTTTTT
>JAHZNB010004494.1:0-10648 GCA_027744295.1 Callyntrura guangdongensis
TTATTTTACTTTGTGATGTGGCCAGTTGTCTTTATTCTGTTGATAATTGTTTTATTTTAGAAACACGAAATTTGATAAGCATCTGCTAAAATGTCGTCGAAACTATGAAAATCAGAAAAAAGCGGAAGGTACGCTTGTTAAGTATGCTGTACTCCCTCTAGAATTACTTCTACACGAGCATAGCTGTAAAAAGGAATATGCGAGAGGTGGAGAGATTGTAGATTTCATGGTTAGAAAGGAGTTGACTGAATTCGGTAGGGCCTGGCAAGATGAAAAGCGGTCTGAGCAAGCCGTTTCCGTAATCTCATTATTGGGTCCACAGCCTCCCACAATGAACATAAAAGGGGAGGTTCTGTTTCCAGATCCCGAATTGGCAAAGTCTGGGGGAAAATCGCAATTCAAGAAACCAGATCCATTAGCTGATAAAATGTTTATGATCACTCAAAATAGTGAAAATTTTGACAAGCCTTCTCGACGACCTTTCATACGTAAGCGTGTGCGTGCGGTGGATGTAATTGGATTTCCTGACAAAAATAACGATGACGATGAATACTGGAACGCTCCACGTTCCGGAAAAACATTTGATTGGTTGGAAAACTGGAAGTATTTAAAAACGCCAATACACAGGTCAATTGAATTATTTTATCATTCTCAACCGAAACATTTTTTAGCATGCAACTGTTGTCTGTTGATAAATAATTCAATTTTGACATTTTATGTTATAGCTTTCCTCCGGGTTTATCTAAGGCACAGCGAAAGCAGTTCATCCTAGACAACGAGATTCGTATGAAGACTGAATTGGGATTTTTTATTCCTAACGAACCTATACATGAACAGTCTCGAAGTCGTTTGTCTGTCGTGCAGGAAGAACACGAAGAGGAACTTAAATTCTGACAGAAATACTTTCGCCGATGGCGCTGCATCAAAACCAGCAAAAGCATGACTCACTTCCGCTACAAGAGAAGTCGAATGATTCTTATAAATACAAATCGCTGGGGGAAACATAATTATCATATTGCCTGTAAGGAGTGGCCATTTTTGATAACCGAATCTTACTGAGTTGTCAAAATTAAGTAAGTTCATGTTTGCAGTTTACTCATGAATTATAAAGTTGTTAATGTTATCATTAGTTAAGACATACCAAATACCATTAATTTAATGTTTTTTATTATTTCTGGTATGATTTCAAAAGAACACGAAGAGGAACTTAAATTCTGACAGAAATACTTTCGCCGATGGCGCTGCATCAAAACCAGCAAAAGCATGACTCACTTCCGCTACAGTCGAATGATTCTTCTAAATACAAATCGCTGGGGGAAACATAAATTATCATTTTGCATGTAAGGAGCGGCCATTTTTGATAACCGAATCTTACTGAGTTGTCAAAATTAAGTAAGTTCATGTTTTCAGTTTACTCATGAATTATAAAGTTGTTAATGTTATCATTAGTTAAGACATACCAAATACCATTAATTTAATGTTTTTTATTATTTCTGGTATGATTTCAGTTTTTCAGTTTTGTTTCTACCAAAACAGTTAGTTATTTATTATTCTTTCTATCAACTTGTCGAAAGCATCAATTTCCGCAAGTTTGTAAAAGTCTGGAAAAATCATTCCAATAAATTCCTTGGTTAAGCAGCCGTATTTCACCTCATCCTCTCATTTTAACCTTATAGTTACATTTCCCGGAATCTTCCATTTAAATCCCATATAATATTGTCTACGCTTTCTCACTCAGCCAGCCAATGATAATGAATACTTTCTTCTTTGACGCCGAGGAACTGCTCCAAAAAACTTCCCGCTGACTTGCATCTTTTTTCTGAGGCCCACATTCGATTCCTTGTCGTAAATCTCTTTTCTATTCCATACTTTATCCTTTCCCTCATTCATTCATTCAAAATATTATAATAACTGCCAACTACGGTACAATAGCATTTCTTTGGTACCAATGGTAAAAATAAACGGTATGAACATCAGTTCTTCTCGTCCTCATTTTCTCCGGATATTTTCTTCTTGTGATAAAGAGAATATTTTATAACAGCCTATCACCAATCACTTATTAAAATAGCATAAAAAGCCCGACTAAAATAATTTTATGAAAGAAGAAAAACCCTATAAAAATAATAAAGGAGCTTTACTGGTTTTACTTCAGTCAGTATACCCATAATCTATAACTCTCTCTCTCTCTCTACTCTACCAACTGGTTCTCGGGTGTCTGAAGAGCTTACTCTGCAAATCCTTTACATTTTTTATCTTTTTCCTCACGCACACTCTATCTTTGTACTGTAAACCATTTTACTTTGTTTTGTTACTTTGTTACCTACTACGTATGGCTCACAGTAACAGTTAACCTTACTAGAACTAAAACTACTTCAAAGCTGGTTTTCCCGTTCCCGATTAGTTCTTCTACAACTAAAATAGAAAGTAGACCGTTTTTGTCTGCAGCCACTTACATAAACAATGCATTGGATGGAACACACTTTTCTCATACATTAGGATTCAAATTAAATAACCACAAAATTTCAATTGGTCCATTTTACCGAATTACGGAATTACCTTCGGGGAAGTCACTTCGGGAGGGGCACACTGTATACCAAGTCTTATCGTAGTTTCATATGCCCAGACCTGCTGTACTTTCCATGTCTGCATGCACTAATAACAAAAAGTTTTCTCCCAAAATTTTCTCACTTGGGTGGCTCTGGCTACTGACTAAAACGAAATCTAGAATGTGCGTATCTGTCTATGTGAGAGTGAGGGCTTTTCAGTCTGTATTACCGTGAGTGGAGTAAGCATTGTTGTAATCCATTGAGCCAGTAAAGCAGGAAAATAAAGACGACTTCAGGAAGTAATAGCAACTTTTCTCTCATCATCAGCATGTTCGTTATTTAAGTCGGAGCGGAATTAGCGTGGCCCGAGCATGTGAGAAGGGGGTTTACGATGTTACCACCAGCGATGTGTAATTTCTCTCTCGTTTTTCTAGTCAACTTTTATTATAGTTTCCTACTAATATATTGTCGTCTTTTTCTTTTCTTTTTACACGTCTTCTTTTTGTTAAATTCAAGGGATCGTCAAAGTTTCCATCTGCATTATTATTACTTACTTTTCTCATCTCTTTATAATATTTTATGGAAGTTTCCCATCTAAAAATATAAAGCTCCCATCCACCAGCTTGCACCGAGTCAATGGAAAAAACTACAGAGATAAAACACTAAAGAGTTTACCTACAGAAGTTTGAAATTTGAAAGTACATATTTTCTGCGTACGGTATTCAAACTAACAGGCTTTGTAAAGAAAATATCATAGACAGTAATAATATCAAAGTTTTGAATCTTGCTGTTGCTCTTATAGGAGAAACCACGTAAATGGTATTTATTGTATTGTAGATAGCATTAGTAAACAGGAGAGGTATACATACAAAAAAGTTTTTACATGGTACCTTAATGCGGCAATCGGTTTGCGTGTCTATTGAAACTGGATCCGTTATCTCTGTAACCTTTACTTGTAGTTTAAGGATACATACCTTCAAAGTAGTCCAACGCTTTCAATGAAAGAGAGCGGAGCCCTTTCTACTTTTTTGGTAAATATTACAGGGACACGCTATCATCATCGGCTTGTCTTCTGGAAAACCTTGGATAGACGTCTGTTGATTTGGTGGAGACTTTTATATTTATTTACAACATAGAATGTAAAAGGGTGTAGGTATGTTGTTGTGTCTGTTCGTCTGAAGAGTATTACAGTCCTTACACAAGTATTTACCCAGTTTAAAATAAATGTACTAGACAAGAGAGAGGTGGCAAGTAAGAAAACGGGTGACTTGCTCTGGAATGTGGGCAAGTCCGCAAGTCCATTGAAAACAGAGAGGAAAAGACTGGTACAAGAATAGTGAATCATTCGCCATTTACTACTCAACTTCCGTTTCGATGGGATAGGCACAACTCCAACTCTACTCCAACTCAGTAGATATATAATGGCGAAAGTGCTGCTGACTTTCACTTTTCTTTCCCAGCCAACTTACATATGAGAAAAAAGCTGCAAAAACTGGGAAACTCTCGTGGTGGTGCTGGTATCCCTGTTTGACAACACAGTCAGCTACTTCACAGTTACACACGAAAGCCCAGTTTGTTTCTGAGAATGAAGAAAATCAACGGAGAGAATGTGAGCCCCATACCCACATAAGTTCCTGTTGTAAGTCTTGTTCTTGGAGCACATGCATTCGAGCCGTTGCCAGCAGCGCACACACCACACAATCACTCCAACAAAGTCAAGTCAGCAGCGAGTGTGAGAAAAAGCACGGTACTGTTCTTTTATCACGTTTCTCCTATGATTTTTTCCTCCGTTCTTTCCTCGATTTTCTCTTCCTCCGTGTGGAAAAAATCTGGAATTGTCGACCAAAAAAAGAAGGCCGTGTATTTCCCTATTTCCCCCTAGTTTACAGGGAACCCACTTCTATTTGTTTGAATACGCCATAAAGTAAACAGAGAAATAATAAGTGTACCTAAAGTCTCTCCGCTCTAAAAACATTTTTTTCTCGACCTTTTTTGCATCTTTTTTATCCAATAAACCTCTCTCTCTCTCTCTTTAGTCTCAGCACCGGAGACATATTTTTGGAAAGAAAATAAAAAATCCGTTGTACCAGTAACGCATACCAAAGCAAACTTGTTTGAAAAGTTATGTCTGAACTACTACTACAACGCGTGGCCCTCTTTCCTTGAAAGAAAGCAGCCGTCGTTTTTCATTCTTGCATTTTTTCGTCAGACACCAGAAAAAAACGTGTTCCCATTTAAAGTGTTTGTGTGTGTCTTTGAAAAAAGTAAAGTGGTGGTGGTGGATGGGGTAAAATAGGCAAGACGCAACCCAAGGAAAGGAAGAAAAAAGAACAAGAAGTATTTTTATCACTCAAGCTTCTTTTAGCTTCTTCAATCGTGATAAAATATATGCTCAACGATTCCTGGAATGCAGGCGTTTCCATCTAGTAGTAAAATCTATTTCTTTTACTCTCTTTGTTTGCCTGGAAGGTCATCGCAAAAATACATAAAGTACCAGTGAAAAAATCCTTTTTTATTTTGTTTAATACCAAAAATAAAGGGCAATTTTGCAGAAAAAATCTTTTGTTTTTCATTTGAGGGAGGATCGTGTTGTCACAAGGTTATTTCTTCACACGAGTTAAAATGTTGATTCAGTTGTAGTCGACGGAGTATTGTCTTTTCTTTCGCGTTTCTTTACAACACAACGCCCACGTAATTGGGAGACTTGTCATGCTTTAATAGTATAAGAAGAGGTTCAAGTTCGCAAAGAACAAACCTTTTCGACTTTCTTATTTCTCCTTGGCCATTTTTACTGAGAAAGCATCCTGAAGATATTTATCATCGTCATCTCTGTCTTTCTCCCTATCTCGCTTTCTCCAGTAGGCTTTTGTCGAGGGGGACTTCCGCGCAATTTAAGTTTACAATGAGATTCCACTTAAGTACGTGAGGTAATATATGTACAACGTCGCGACATTTTATTATCGTCTCTGAAGTTTCTTTTTCCGGTGAATCCCTCCTCCCAGACCGAGGACAGCTACACACTGGAACCAATTCAGGGAGATTAAGCTACTCCAGCTACGCCGCCCCATCGAACCCTGAATGCTGTAAAATGCTGTAAACTAGCTCTGTTGTCCAACCCAGCCGATGATCACAGTGATGAGAAGAAACGACAAAGTAGCACATTGTGTCATCATTATCTTCTTAACAAGTTTTCTAAATTGAACGCCCCAAGGATTATCTAGAGGGACAGGATTTGACGTTTAAATAACTACATCATAGTTCTCTACCTCTCTTCCTGTTTTGACGGATCTCTTTAAATGTTATTAGACCGGACCATTAAAAACCCTTACGAAAATACTAAAATATCCTTGTTGGCAGGTTTCTATCTTTGCCACAAACGAACCTCAATTTGTGGAGCCTCATGAGAAATATCTTACTAAAAACGAAATAAAGTTCTGGGAACACGACAAAGAAAAGGTCGTAAAATCGTTGATGGCGACGATGATGAAAACCCTACCGTTTGCTTGACGACGTAATTTCTACTACAAACCTACTTCACTCAGGTTGGGAATCACTTACAAACTAAAAGGAAAGGTGGTGACGGTTTTCTCTCTTTGTGTAAAGAAGAAAACAGAAGGTCGTTAACAGCCCAGACAAGAAGCAATTTCCTCCTGGCATTCATCACCGAGCCACACATATATGTAGCGTATTACGTTCCTGCCTCACTGAATTGCTATTCATTACCCAAAAGGCGACAATCTTGTGCCTCTTCGGCTGTTTTGTTCTCGCTTTCCGCGCGTGTAACCGTACTCTATAGAGAGAGAGAAAAAAAATTGAGGATACACTGTCTTTGTTTCACTGACGCTTTCTTTTTTACTTTCTTTAGCACAGCCATTCCCCCTCCACCACCACCATTCCAAACTGTCAACTATTTTCTCTATGTGTGTTTGTGCGAGTGTGATGCTCTGCTGCTGCTGTGTTGCCGTTTCATAATACCGACCATATACCAAGTCGCTCCTATTATTCAAAAAACAAGAAAGAATAAAAAACAAAAGCTCTCTCGCGGAAGGAGTACAACGACGAGGTGTTATCGTCAAGCTTCTTTCAGCTCATTAAATACATGTCGTTAACAACAAGGACGACGATAATAATAATAGGTAATCCCAGACAATAGGATAAACATTCTTGAAAAAGCGTTCGAGGGTGGATGGATTCACACACGCACATCAAGAAGAGAGACGGGTGTGCTTCTGCGAGTGGTTTTATGAAGAAGCTCCTTGTGTGAATGTCAGCCTGCTGCTAGCAAGCACGTAATTGATAACCGCACAACATTACGTGAGCTTCAAGAAGCTCACAAGAAACACAAAAAACAGTGAAAAAACCCAAGAGGAAACGGGTGTGTGTTCTGTAATATTTAGTGAGGAGTAATCTATTGATTCTCAGGCAAGTTAGGAAGGAGCCAGAGTACCGCGGGAAAATTATACATTTTATTCCCTGTGCTCTATTGACTTATAATCAGCAAGCGGCGCACGTGAAAAGAGAAAAAGTAATTCTCTTTGTAATTTACCTTTGAAAATATCATGGAGAAAACAAGAAAATGATACATTTTGCCGCTGATTGGCGTTTTACTTCTTGAATCCCTAACCGGAGCTGCCGCTGAAAATTGGTACTTTAACGTGGTCTTACAACAGTTTATATTTTGTGTTGTGAAGGTAATTTAAAATTTACCTCGGCCGGTTTATTTCCCAACGGTGCGCGAGTGTGAAAGTGTATTTTCACGGGGACATAAAAGAAAATACAACTTTTCTTAGGGTTTTGCTAGTACAGCTTCCTACAGTGTGGGTGTCTAAACACAGGACTCAGTGGCTTAGATACCATTATTTCTTCTAAACTATTGCTCATATATCCTCCGTCAGTTTCTTATTCCGTCGAAGGTCGTTTTTTGTGTAGGCGCTGCTGTTGTCACCTTTATAAATTTTTCTGCACGGCACACACGTCATTTTTCTTGTCAAGGTTATTATTCGTGGGGGGTAAGCTTCCCCGAAAAAACCGGCAAAATTACTCCGTACGCTACCGTCAAGTGTCCTCAACCTCCCCAGGGGGTCCCTCCGTATTCGGGAAATTCATCAGATTTCAACCGCTATAGAAGACGGACATGGGTGTGGGTGGTGGCTGTTATGGACTGTGTAAGTGCTCTTTCATCTCATTTTCTTGCTTATATTTTCCCACCAGATGTATGTAGCTATTCTGATCGGGAATACACTTACAAATTGCGTGAGTAGTAAATATACATTACTATAGGTTTATGAGAAAGATTGTTCGAAAGGATGAGAACTGATGAAAAATGGTCAGATTTGGCTCTCTTTTTTCTCTGTGACATGATAAATGATAGCACGGATAATAGTAATGCGGGTAGTAATAATAATGATATTGAGATTCGTGATTGAATAAGTTTAAAAATGTCGGTCTGTCCTTACTGTATGTAACGCATTCTCTCTTTTTCTCTTCCTCTCGAGATGAGCCCGGAAAAAATGATGGAGAGGGCTATGAATTGTATTTGAAGATTGATGACGGCTTTAAGGAGAATACTCTTGTGAACTTTTACATATTATTATTATATACCACCCTTTCACATTTTGCAGTAAAATCGCACCGAAAGAGAGAGAAAAATCCTCCAGATTTGAATCACTTTTGCTTTCTCATATATACTCTTCTTCTCAGGCTACCAGAGATAATATCCAGATATATTAATAATAGTAATAATAATACTCAATCTAGTACTGCACATGGATAGCAATATAACTTTTTGGAGACATGATCACTCTCTTTTTCTTCCTCTAATTCATCATCAGATCTGTTCTTCTTGTTTTTCTTTCACTGGCTCCTTCCCCAATAGCACCACCACTTCTTTTGCTGCAGCTTTTTCTCCCACTTTTTACTCGGGACAGCTCATAAATTTGCGTGAACAACTAGTACCAGTGAAGGTCTCTACTGCAGCGGAAGAATCTTTATTATTAAGGCTATTATTGAATTCACATTCCCACACTATGCCAGTTCCCCGGGAATATGTAACAAAATCCACTAGTCTTCATCTTCAAAAAGAGCAGGGTTTCTGGTCGGGGAAACGAAAAAAGGATGTAGGGAGCCTAAAAGTTAAAATCCTGTTTTACGAGCAGCCGTCAATCTTTTTTTAGGCGAACGGCTAGCTGATGCTGTATGACATTGGCTGAATAGGTAACAACTTTCTTAAGTTTGGTGCAGAGAGGTACTGGTAACCCACTCAAAGGGAGCGAGAGAGAAAAAGGGAAGGATGTGTTTATGACTTTGACACGGATAAAATAATGTCTAGAGAGGGGTGAGAAGAGGGGCGAGAGGGAATTTTTCGTGCCTTGTTGAAATGTGTACAGGGTTTACAGGGCTATAATCAATATATTATACTGTACAACGGGAATGGTGTGCTATTAGGTTTATCAGAAACAATTTTTTATTCTGGACAGACAGGCCAACATTTTTATTCGGCGGATTGTTACGATTATGACAGGATGATAATGATAAGATGGGTAGTAGACATAGAAGAGTTTCTGGTTGTGTTTAAGTTGAGGGGCATGTTCATTAAGAAAGTTATATTGTAAATCCCATCTTTATACGAAGCTCCCCGACTGTTAGGTAACTTTGACGTTGAAAGGTATGAATCACCCCACTACTCCAAAAGCAAACGTCCTTTATGTACGATCTTTTTTACAACAGAGGAAGATTCCTATTGTATTTTACACAAGCGACACACTCTTTCATTCCATTTTTGCTGCAAAAATTGTCCAGTTTGCAGAAATCTATAACTCTAAAAAATCCTTTAAAAAATAACTTGAACACGTATCCCAGAAAAACATAAAGTTGTGCTGGCGTAGGCTCTATTTTGTAGTCATTTCATTCCCTACTAGACAAGCAGACTCCAGGAAGAGGAAAAGTTTTGCCCGGCAAGCAGTACTCATCATCACGATAGTGGATAATGGAGTAACCTCGGTGGCGCTTAAGAGTCATTTGGGGCTAAATAAAAATCGTATTCACCGAATAAAGGCGAGAGAGATGCGACCAGAATCAAAGCAGGATTCTGGATGTTACACGCAAGCATTTTTACCTGCACGAGTATATGAGTCTGTGAGGAAATTATTAGTGAAAAGTTTCATTCCCGAAAGAAAGAATAGGAAACAGTCACGAATTTTTCCTTTGTATGATTTGCAGTGTCTGCTGAGATCGTTGCTGTAATAACGCCATCCATCCATAGACATTTTACGAGCTAGATAAAAATACATATGTACTCTACGTTTTCTGTATGGACACTACCCTTCCGATAGAATACAGCATTATGCTGTCGTAAAATTTTATAGGAAAAAATACGAAACAACTCGATATCATGGTTGTAACGTATAAATAACGGAACAACAAATTGTTTTGGGCATTTTTTCCTTATGCGTTTTAATTTATTTATGCTTGTGTCCTTCCACATACCCCATGAAACAGTAACGTCTTCATCGAAGCCCCATCACAAAAGTCATTTTGTATTCTGCAGGTGTTCATAGATCTATGACCACCGCTGGGGAATTTAGTGAAAAGTGGAGAATCTTCACTTTTTTCTCGTTCCCGTTCCCTCTGGAGCACCCCTTCTCGACACAGTAATTTATTATGTATACTTTCTTCCCTGTGTTCTTGAAGTTCCCTAGAGGAAAACGATGTTCGTAATATGGAGGTATTTCATTTGTAACATTGCTTAGTTTATTTCATTTCTTGGAAACATTTCATTTTCCAAGTTTATTTACTTGTCGCAAAAATTGTAGAGGAGTCATGAGTGTTCGTTTCGGGTCCAGGCTCTACTTGAGTGTACATTTTTACGTTGTTGTTCCTTCTCCCGCTTCGTCCATACTAAACAAAGTGGGACTGACAGAAATAATTTTCTGTCTGCATACCTACTTCTGCAAAATACGCAAACATTAAAACGTCAAAACATGCTGCTGGAAAGGTTTCTAGAGTTTTCCACAAATTCGAAGAGCTTTGACAGAAACGGGGCAACATTATACTTCTCCTTTAATAATTTACATTAGCATTTCTGTCTGTCGACAAAAATACTA
>JAHZNB010004495.1:0-15187 GCA_027744295.1 Callyntrura guangdongensis
GTTGCTGCTGTTGATGATGATGATGATGAATGCCGATCACGACGATGGGGATTGGGACTGTATATAGGAGTAGTGACTGAGGCTATAAGAGTTGCTACAATTTATATTCTACTGACAGCCAGAAAGACCCTCTCTCTCTCTCTCTCTCCATCGCTGCCTTTCTGTCAAATGTAAAAACCACTTTAAAATATACATGTCTGTATTATAGGTGCACAAAGCGCACCATTGCACACACATCGACTTTATTATTCTACATGTAACAAAAATACATTGTTGTTGTATTTTCTATGTAAGTACATTTTAGACTTTGGTGATGTTTTTTTGGGGGTATCAAACAAACAAAAAAGATGATTTTTACTGCGGCGAAGAACGAACGAGATATGCTTATATATCTCGCACTTTTGTAGTTGGTAATATCTCTTTCTGTATGAATACATGAATACCTAGTGGCACCACTACGGAACGTCGTCGTCGTCATCATCATCATCATCGTGATCACATCGCCGTTTTTTGGTTGCCTTAATGCTGTTTTGTTCTTTTTCTGTATATATCTCTTTCGTATGTCCCTATACACGCTCTGCTCCTGCTACGATGATGCTGGTCTAGTCGCCCTGATACTGACTGATAGTACCACCACCACCGCCACCACTACTCCTACTACAATATTCTTCTATCTTCTTGTTAGCTTGCTCTTCTCAGCGAGATGATAATAAAATGGTGCATGCATCGTGTTTTTTTTCTTCTCTTCTTCTCTCTGAGAGCTCTCTGGCTTTAGCTTTTGGCTACATTACACTGAGAGACTTGTTTCTGATTCTCTGATGCTGCTCCTGCTGCTCCTTTCTGTCTTCGTCGTAAATATAAACGTGAATGTGTGATATTACGTACGGGAAATGGACCATTCATCTCGTCTTTAGTGCCACATTACATTACACTATTTTTCTGTTCTGCTTTACTGGTGCTACATAATAATAGTAATAAATACCACTGTGGCAATGTTGCTGCTGCTGTTTTCATACCCACATAAGACAACCGACTAATATTAATACTACTACTGTGTTCTACACAAAATGCATAAATAGGTACACACACATGTAGTAGTAAAGGTCCGCTGTTTGCAGTGCTGCTGCATGCTCCTGTAGTGGTAATAAGTAACGTACGATTTGAGCTCCTTTTGTTTCCTCCAAAAAAAATGGCAGAAACGAGAGGAGAAGACAACCAGAGAGAATTCTATATGTACTCATTATTACTACTATTATGAAATGAGATACTTTGTATTTGGTTCTGTTGTTTGTTGCTGCTGTTGTTGGTCTCCTCTCAACGGAGGATGTGGTACGATGTAGAGAACGTCGACAAGATAGATATATGGCTTTTGTGAGTTCTATTCTGTGAGTGAGCTATAAGGACACACAAGGTGCAGTGTCATTAGGCAGCAGGACGGAGTGAAGCAAGGCCATTTCGTCGTCTTAAAACCTTATTTAAGTTGTTACGTTGCTGCTGCTAAGAAAGGAAAAAAATAACAGAAAGAAAGAGACATTACGTGTACATTATTATTGTACTTTTTTGCATAAATACTTTTTTTCTCTCCCTGGTTGTTGTGTTGTGTACCAACTGACTGTGTTGTTTCTTGTGTTCTCTCCTTCACATATGTATTACACACACTAAACGGCTCTGTCCCTGCTTTGCTGTTTATATTTTAGCAGAAAGGGGAGCCAACGAGAGAAAAACACACACACAGAGTGAAAAAAGGAAGAAAGAGAAAAGTATTTAGTTTTGTTTGTTGCTAGTTGCAGTGGTAGTGGCAATGGAAAAGTATTTTGGCAAGTAGAGTTTTATTTATTTTTGCCGTTACCCATACACACACACTGGAGAAAACAAACGCATTATAACGTAGCCAAACATAACAGATGTGTCCAGACAAGGAGAGGGAGAAACAGAGGCGTTCTGCTGCTGCTGCTGCTGCTGCTGCTGCTGGAGGAGGAAAAAGGGTTCCATTTAGTAGTCGTGCTTTTACCCTCCTGTGAGAGTCCTGAGTCATTTTTCTCCTTCCGTTTTTCTGCGACGAGTCATGCATTGCATCCTGTGTGGTTATGCATCAGTAATAGTGCCATTGCATAATGTTACATTATTATTGTTGAAAATGTTGGATTAGTCAGAGTTCAATCGTGGAGAGGCAGTGCTTGTGAAAAGTGCAACAAACCAGGAGGAAATTTTACTTTTGTTTTATTTCGTCCTCTCTTATCATCATCATATCGTTTCGTTTTACACAGGTGAGCAGAATAAAAAGGGGATTTCCATTTATGGAAAAATATTATTACCAGTTAGCAAATTTGTTTTTATTGTTGAATGCATGTTGATTGTGAGTGTGTGTAAATCTGTTGGAGTGTGTATGGTATGTGCAAGTCTGTTTTTGTTGTCTGTGTGTATAAAAAAAGAAAAAAAAAAGATTATGGCTTGTTGTAGTCGTAATGATGATGGTAATGAATGTTGTGAAACTCAAATAGGAGAAAAGTGTGCATTGAGTGTGTTATCATATATTTTAATATTCCAATATTATGCCATTCACAATGCTACTCTGTTCTGTATTAAATGAAGATGATGATCATCTTGGCGGTGGTGGTGTATAAGAAGGAGGAACTGTGCATTACTTAAACAGCAACAACCGCAAAGCACAGCAGAGAGGTTTGACACAAAAGAAAAAATACAAATAAATAAATACAAGTTTGTTTTCTGTAGTCGTTTTTTTCTTCTTCTTTTTGACGCTTTGCCAAAAGTGAACAAAAATTGCATTACAGCAGCACATAAATAGAGTGATTATATCATTACTTTCCTTGTAATCAGTTGTATTACACAAAGACAGAGCAAAAGAGGATAATTTTGTGCATTAATTTTCTATTTTTGGATGAAAAGAAACAAAAAAAGCGGTTAAAGTGCCTGCTGCTGTGCTGCTGCTTGCTTTTCAAGAAAACAATTTCGTAGTGAGTCAACCTAAATGTATTCGTAAGTTGGTAACTTGATTTTGGAGGAGATATGGTGATGTTTAAATAGTTTGATTGCTCCATTCTTCCGTGCATTTTAATGGTTCCGTGGAGGATATTGCGAAATTTTTAATAGCTCTTTGGCAAGGGTCTCGCTCTCTGTATGGTACTTTCTGATGAAATATGTAACTTCAAGGACAACTCTTGAAGTGTGTGCCTCAAATAACCTACAAACTACATACAACATATGTACGAGTCTAGTACCTATACAACTTTGCTACATGAAAATTTATTATCCAGTTTGACCCAGTAGTAGTTGGCTGTAGTATCTATCCTATCATCAAGTAAGGCTATTTTGAAGTACGAATATACTAAACTTGTTCCCTCTTTAAATATTAAACTTTGAGACGGATCAAATATCGTAAAAATAGAATGAAAACATAATGTAACAAAGTACAAAGTTTAAATAACATTTTTAAAAATTGCTTGCAATTTGTGACGCAACCTAGTAAGCTATGTATTTATATTCGCAACTGTAGCATATTTTAAACCGACATGTGTCAACACTGGGTCTTGAACGACGCGCAAACGTTGAAACAATCTAATAATTTGAACGCATGATCTCACTCAAATTTAGGTTACGTTACGTTATCTTGGTACATTAAAAATTATACAAACTTTCACGTTCAAGGTGTCTTACTCACGTCGTCGTCGTTTTCCATTTTGTATTAGCTCACAGAGACACGACGTTCTCGGAATTCGATTTGTGTAAAACTAATTAAATCCTTTGAAAAAATTTCGTTCTTTTTGTGAATAGTCGTGCGTCACCTCATTCTGTAGAATAAATGCAAACAGATAAAGGAAGACAGAAAATGGTCACGTTTTAGCCATTAAATTTCCGTACAATATAAAGTCTGTTAACGCACGCGGAGATTGTCTGTTAGTTTCTGGCAGTTGTTTAAAATACTCCTCGCGTAAAAAAAGCATCCACGCGGGAAAGGGAATTTATAGCACACCTCATGCCCGCCCGCACATCGTTACAAATCCATCTTACTTTCAAAAGGCATCACCATCATCATCGTGGCATTTAATTTCATTACGCATTTCTACACACATCTCTTATTATTATTCATCTACTAATCATCCATATGCTGCATGACGACACGTCTCTTTTGTTACAGTTACATAAAACAATTAGATTAAGTACATATACATACACGCATATTAATTCTTTACATCAAGATAACGCGAAACCATTCATCCTTTGCAAAAAAACATGCTGATCGCGATCCGATAGTGACGCAGTTTTCCCATAAATCACCCAACAAACGACACACACACTTTGTGTAATAGGCTGTTTGTTACCAGTTGGATCTTGGGAGTTGCTGCAGCAGTGACTTAAAAGACAGAGAGTGGAATTTCCTTGTGTATAGAAAAACTTACATAAGGACTATCGCACATTTCCGATTTCCTTACATTTGCTATATAACCAGAGACCATTATGTGACGCGATATGCGTTGATAATCTCTTATTTTATGTGGAATCACAACACAAGTAGTACGTATTATCTAGATACTAAACGCCTCTCTATATATCTACATTGCAAACCTATTATACTCTCTTGCTCTGATGCTTCATCATCTTGTTGTTTTCTCACTCTCTGAAAAAAATTATGCTGTCGGAAACGCCAATAAGGCACATCACCACCACTACTACGCCAAACGCCTAGATTTTTTTTGTTGCGTATACACCGCTGCTGAGTGACACACACTCACGCATAATAATAACAGTGGCGCCTTTTCATAGTGACGCAACGGCAAACAATGCCGCAAAAATTGTCAAGATAAGTGCTGAGACAGCATGTCGTACAATAATCATAAAATATAACAGCAAACTATATTTTACCATTGACGCTTGTGTGTATCGTTGTTCGTGCATCATCGTACCAGTTATGAGACTACGACCAAACCCGTATGATTGAATATTTTCGTATTGGGACGACAGGATACGCCTGCTTATAAAAAATTAAATTATGTATCGTGTTTCTGCAAACAAAGTTAATAGTCCGTGAGGAACCCAAGAAATAAACAGAGGAAAAGGGCCCATGAGGATTCTGGTAAGAGTTTTGAAATAAAGGTGGATGGTATATTGGTATTATAGAAAGGTGGTGCCTGGTAGTAAAGCAACAGCCGCAGAGAAGTTTGGAAAATATGACTATTAAAGTGTGTTATGACATGATAGCAATTATCTGACAAAAAAATGTATATGATGATGAGTATGACATACGAAGGAAAGTATATACACAATATACCCTCACATGATATTCCCTTCTTTTTCTCTCTCTCCCTCTCAACTCAAGTTACTTTTTGTTGCAACTCGCAGTCATAAAAAAGCTGACATTTTCTTGTGAAAATGAGAGACTACACAAGAGCATATCAATATCAATATCCGTTTTTCCTGTTGTCAGGCATTGCCAGTGATGATGATGATGATGATGATAATACAATGTCTACCGTATACACAACCACCGCACCACCTAAGTTTAACTTGTAAACTGATACCCAAGTACTAAAGTTAAGTTTGCACAAGGGCTTTGCGTGGTTTTAGCACTTTTGTGTGCCTCAATGTAAGGTGTGCAACAACGTGTGTTTGCCTATATGAATATCTAATGAACCGTCAAATCAGAGTTTGTATGAGCACTTAATTAGGATGACATAGTTGGCAGTTTAGCATCCTTCTTCTCGCAAGTTAGTTGGCGCTAATCAGAAAGAAAACCACCAATTACTGAAAAGCTTCTTAGCAGTCCTGTAATAGCTCCTACGTATATGTGCATACACATGTCACATTTTCCACTTGATTTCCATGCAGGTCGATCTATGTTCGATGTTAACGGTTTTCAATATCGATTTAAGCAGCGTACGTACATGGCTTGTTACTAATATGACAAAAATGGGAATGAGACTAGTACTAACAGTTAAGTAGTTCCTCCATCATCATCATCGTCAGTACGTTTTGTGATGAGGGATGAATACTGATACCAGCCGAAAGTAGTATATATCTGTTGTTTGTGCTAATGACAAGCTAAAAGGTGTTCATTGCACCTTTTGCACTTTTTTTTATAAATATGTAAACAAGACATGAATTTATAATATTGACGTAAAACGATGATGATGAAGATACGTGCTCATTTTTTACGCTTGTGATTTTTCACGTCTAGCGAACGTTGGAAATGCCGTAACGTAGCTTTTCTACACACAAACTTTGTATGCATAACATTAAAAAAGTTTGAGTGAGCTGGGGAATGATTAGTTGTGAACACATGAAACTAATGTAGTTACAATGTTTTATGCATGTTCGCGAAAACCCAGTTTTTTTTTACACTTTTTGCGTGGAATTTTGGATTCATAAAGAACATCATTCACTGAACAAATATCACACACATATACACACACACACTATAAACACACACATGTCATCAGCCGCTGTTGATCCTTCCGCCTATTTACATTTTTGACTGGCATTTTTAAAAATCTGTGCTGTTGATAACTAGCTACAATATATGGTTTCGCCAGGCAGACTCGCTGATAGGTATATCAGGAGAATAAAAAAAAGATTGATAAATCTTTGTTTTGTCGGTTGTTCACTCACTGTAAATACAGAGCTTCATAAAGTTTTATTTTTGTTGGAGTCTGGATCGGATCATAATTTTGTTGATAATGTTGATTTGATGATACTTTTCAGGGACACTGAACCCTTTTTCCCAATTGTGTATTTATTCTACCAGTAAATAAATAATTCAACGAGTTCAAAGGGAACAGTGTTTACAATTCATTTACTTTGCATAAAAGCATGTTAGGCATGAATGCATGAATGTACTTAACTTACAACAACATAGTGCATATACCCAATATTAGTATTAGTACTACACACAGAGTTATATTATCCGCCGATTCATAACTCATCATCTTCATCATCAGCGTATCATCTTGAAATCGTGGTCACTCACTCACTGGGTATCATCACCATCAACGTTTGCTGTAATTGTATATCCCTTTGGTATTTTTATGGGGGTGAGTGAGCTACTCATTGCTGCTGCTGCGTAATAGTAATAATAATATATGATAAATGTTTACACAAAGAGAATAAAGATAAGGAATGAGGATAAGCACTGAAAACGAAAAAGATGACGAAGAGAGGGAGAAATGGCAATAATGGCAAAGTAGGCCGGTTTATGTTTACCTTTCGATTTTACTCTTCTCTCTGCTTGCTTGCTCCTGTTGTGTCTTGTGTGTCTGTGTTTCTCTCTATCTGTTTGCTCCTCCGTGTACATTATTATTGTTCAAAGACTACACATTAACATAATTACATGACGATGATAATTCTCTTTGGAGGAGGAGGATGATGCTAAAAATGAATACACAGAGAGAAAAACATTGCTATAAACACGTAGTTCAGTTAGAAGTCATTGCCTTCGTCGTTGTCGACGTTGTCGTCGTCATCATCAGAGCTTTCTGTATGTGTATAATAATAATAAATAACTACAACTATGTGTGTATAATGTGCATAAAACATACCATCATTATCATCACCATCATGGAGCCCACAAAATAAACGACTTTGGTTACTCATCTCATCATCCTCATCCCATCAAATAATAATGTCCATAATGTAGTAATTTTGCAAATTTCTCCCTTGTCAAAAGATACACTACAAACGTCAAAAGCACAAAATCAAAACAAAGTTTTTACAACAAAAACTTTTTCACTCTGCCCATCTCTCTCCCTCAGTGTTTGTGTGTTGTGCACGCCAGTAGGCATATCAATAAGAATTAACAACACTGTATGGTTTTCATCACAAAAAAAGTTTTTAAACGAGGCGTCCTCATAATAATAATTATCATTTCATACTTTTATCATCTTCTTCATCTTCCCTTCTCACATAATAAGCTTCTTTTTTTTCTCTTCGTTATTATGGTTTATTTATTTAAACTGTGAATAAAAATAACCATGTGTGTGTGTATTGATAACTGTATCTGCTTTAGTACGTTATAGGTATTTTTAAAACGTTTATCTCCATTTATGGATTATCCTATTTTGCTGTACATGTGTGATAATCTGGTTAAAAGACGATTAGTGGTGGTGCTAGAATAGCTATGTGGTAGTTTATTTTTAGGTGTTACCTAATAATAATAAAACTAAGATTAAGTATGTTTTACTACGTATTATTTATGTAAAGATTAAACTTGTATAAAAGAGAGGTTTTTATTACATGGTATGTGATGATGATATGGTTTTTAACTAATAATTCGTTTCATTCTTTTTTCTTTCCTTGTTTTTCTTCTTTTATCAATCCATTATTTCTTGTTAATTTTATACGCATGAACGACCATGGATATTGATAAAATTAATGAGCTACAAGGAGGAGGAGGAGGTTGTAATATTTTTTTTAGAGAAATAGATACTTATGTATTAATATAGAGGAGAATTACAATATTGCATTTATATCTGCTGATCCGAATCATTTTTGATGATAGACTATGGTGATGATGACGGTGATCAGTTGATATTGCATGATCATCATCACGTACTTACAGATTGCCAGCTTGTTCAAGAAATCTGACGAATGGTTTTACTTTATTTTATTGCATTTTTATTGTATGTGATTTTTGCAACGATTCGATTCATTTAAGATAATGTTTTACCACCATCACTGCATGTGTATGTACTTACAACAGTCAACCGTTTGACTGTGGCTGTATGTAAAAATATGCCGTGTCATGTCACCGTGAGATTTTTGTGGTAATTTAATGTTGTGCCATTGCATGATCATGCCACATACATTAAATATTACTGTACAGCTATTTGACAAATTTACCTGAGAGTGTGTGTTATGTGTGTGTGTTATATCCCTTGTAGAAAGATAGAATTTTGGTGTTGAATTAAAAATGAAAATCATGCAAAATTCCCTGTAAAATTTACAGTGCCGCATGCAGAGAGATTAAAAAAAAGATACTGCATATCATCACTTATCATCGCAAAAGACCCTGCCCGCTCTCTTTAAGTTACATGATTTTACACACAGTTTTCGTGTAACATGAGCTATGATGGTGGTGGTGCCAAGTAAGTGCCAATAATCTAAGCAGAAATTACACTTTGAAATGTGTTTTTAAAACGCACGCATGTCATGTCCTGACTGAGCAGTGACTGAATGGGCTATAATGGAGGTAAGGTATTTAGGTATGCCATTTTCCTTCAAAAAGCTTCCAAAAACCCAGCGACTAACTAAAACACTCTAACAATATGAGCACATAAGTCACCAAAAAGTCCTTTGATGCTGCTGCTGTTGCTGTTGTGTAGCTGCGTGTTGTGTGGGTATCATGCCTTCTGGGCCAGATTCATTCGAAAAATATACCTATTGAGTACGTACATTTTATATTGCCTTTGTATTACTTTATTTTTGAGTGCGGTGGTGGAATGTACACGGGTCTGCTGTTTTTCGTCTTGAAGAAAAATCTCTGCTCTCTGCAGCTCTACAAAACTATAATAGTTTATAAAACATGCAGAACGAATAGATTCTGTTGGAGAGAAGGAGAGTTGAAAATGTAAGTGAGAGTCAGAGAATAAGGCACTCACTCACTCGCCGTCATCACGTTGTCCTATAAAATGACACGGTGTTGACTAATAACTTGACATGCATGACCAGAAGACAAAGACCAAGAACAAAAATATATATTTGTGTACCAGTAGCAGGCAGTTTTTTCATCGTTATCACGTGCGCTGTACTCCTGTTCCCCTGCCCCTGTGCTTGGTAAATTGAAATGTTACACTTTTGTACATGGGGCTCATTATTATTAACTACTAAAAGAAAATTCAATAGTTAATTAGATTGTGTTTCTGTCTGTGTGTGTGTGTGTGTCTGTTAGCATGATAACTTTTGAATGCAAACGAATTCTAAAAATTAATTCGCCAGTTGATCATAGATATGCTCAATGGCTTTTATGAGTTAGAAGATTGGGTTTGGGGTCAACCTTTCAGCGTGGGGTCACAATTTTTCTTCCAATGGTAACCATAGCTGGAACTTGATATACAGGCACATAATTGATAGTTATAAGTTATGACTCATGACGTTTTGCAATTACCCAAAATGGTTGATCCTCAGGGGGCGTCAAAGTTTCATCATCATCATTATCATTGTGGTTTATGGTAAATCTCATCACCTATTCGACTCTTTCAGTAGTTGTAAATCAGGGTTTACACCCTTCTCGTCATTATTATTATTATTGGTTGGCGAGAAACATTCTTCTTGTAAGGACGAATGATTGAAACGTAATAGAAGAAGCGTGAGTTCAAAAGTAAATGCGTTTTCTTGTACATTTGATCCTTGATAAAGCCAGCATTCAGACTTCAGACACACGTATTACAAATTGTTGAGCATTAAAAACAACTGCCTACCTAGATTTATATATACTTCTTTTTGGCGACTAAAAAAGATTTTTTTAAACTACTTTGAGCCACACGGCTCACTGAGTGAACAAAGTGCCTGTGTGGAAAGGAGCAGCGGAGTGAAATAATATGGAGTTTAATCATAAACAAGCGTAATAAGAGTATAATATGTACCACCGATTTGGTGTGATGTTATACTGGCAACTTAATTAACTAAAGTTAGTGTGTATATAAAGATGATAAGAAGAATTCTTGGTTTAAGTAGGTACTAGACAAGTCGTTGGTAGTATACCTCAAAAAACATTTTTCTGGTGATGACGAGTTGTGTGAGGAGGATATGAGGGACTGATAAAGCTGATTGATAACTACAATGACTGGTTTTAAGACAACTCTCCAAGTTTTATGGCAATAATACATAATCATACATATACATTCTGCTGCCGCTGCTGTTTTGCCTTTGCCGTCACTCCTGTTGGCGTTGTTGTTTGTTGGAAAAGAAAAATTTATAACGAAAAGAGCCATTAATTAGCTACAAGAACATGAACAAGTGGCAAATAAAAGGAGATTTTAAGGAGAGTCCAACGTAAATCTGCGGTGGTAGTGGACCCAATTTGACTTTCAAACTCAAAGTTATTGCTTTAAGCGTGAAGGATGACGACGGAAAACCAATTTTAAGTCTGTGTTATATTTTGTACAACTCGCTCCTGTTTTGCTGTTAAAATGTAAAGAGAGGAAAAAAGTTGGCAAATTTATTAGTGCAAATACTACATTTTTTGGCAATTTGCATACACGAGGCACACTCACAATCAGTCTTCTGTATTGGCTCCTTTGTTTGGTGCACGCATAAATTTTAATGGGATTTGACTGAATGAATTTATGTTTTTCTTGCAGAGCGAGGATTAAGATATCACCATTTTTTACACGGTAGTAACACACACTGACGCCGACGCTCTCAGTACAACAAACATCAACACAATAAGACGACAAGAACAAGAAAGCAACATAATATTGAAGATCTTCCCCAATCAAAAAAGTAATTTTGATCGATATTCAATACATATTGTGCAGCTTGCACTGAACAGAGAAGTGAGCAACGTTCATTATCATCACCGTCATCATCATCGTCAGCCTTGAGGCTGAATGGACGTGATGTGCATCACAATGTGTCATATGTGTGTGTGAGATCAATCAATCAAAAAATGTGTAACGAAATAAGGTAATAACTTTTATTGGTTTTAACTGAAAATAAAACACGACAGAGATGCTTTGAATAGAGATTTCGATATATAAACTTGAATGCAAATCGAGGGAAGGCAACACAGTGCAAAAAAATGATTTTTACATGGACTACCCACTTGTCATAAT
Source organism: Callyntrura guangdongensis (assembly GCA_027744295.1). Lineage (NCBI taxonomy): Eukaryota > Metazoa > Arthropoda > Collembola > Entomobryomorpha > Paronellidae > Callyntrura > Callyntrura guangdongensis. Next base: position 11,784 of record JAHZNB010004495.1, read on the forward strand.
AAATAAAATGAAATAACAAAATAAAAAGTCACTCAGTGTACAAACAAAACGCTGCTCTAGCTTGTGTGAAAATGTAACTGTTCTGTTATTTGGTTTTTGTGGTTTTTGTGGTGACCAGTGAGTTAGATAAAAACAAGTGATGATCAATAGGGTTTTTTTAAATCGTCACATATGTAGGTATTCTAAAAGTACATGGTTGTTGAAGTTTGAGTATTGAGAGTGTGTGTACAACAGCACAAAGCCTGAAGAACATAAAACGTTTCGTAAGTGGGTGGTTATTGGAAACTTTTTTTCCGCTAGTTGGAAATAAAACCAAAAGCCGCTTGGTGTTGTGCTAATCGGAGTAATAGAAGTACCTACCAAGCGGAAAGGCGGAAGAAAATGGGTCAATTTGATCCTAAAGTGACGGCGGATGGCAGTAGTAGCCATCAGCAAGTTCACAAAGAGATGACAACAAACTCGTCAGTGGTAGTGCCGTCAATGCCAGGCTCAAATGCTCCATCCGCCCAACCGGTAAGTTGCTAGTATATAAATGAAAATGGGCATCAGCAGAAAAGATGTCAATATCGTATTATCTATTGTCCTTGTCGGGCGCCTCGACTGACGGGGAAATGGTTGCAAAAGTGTTCTTGATGTATTAATAAATGTTGAAAACATGTAACAGGAGAAGGCAAGTAAATGGGAGGAGACTGGAATGATTGATGGCCTTACAACCAATGGGGTACTATTGCTCCATATCAAGGGTTCCTATGTGGGTGGGAATGCCAAGGTACTTCCATGGCGAGAAGTTAGTGTCAATGGTGGCCTTTACACAATGCGTGAATCCAGATCTGCACCGCAACGTGGCAAAAAATTGGAAAATGAGTCGAATATCTTGGAGGATGGTTCTATGATCGACTTGTGTGGTGTTACCCTTTTATGGAGGTCTGCCGCAGGACTGGAAAAGTCACCGGTAAGTGGGGGAAAGTTGTATAAGGAGAAAACATTTTAATTCAGAAGCCTTGGATGATATTATAATGCATATGAATAAATGTGACCTACTTTGGCATATTTGGTAATTTGCTTCAATGTATTTTTTAGTCGAGAAAAGAATTGGATCGTAACCTGGATCTGCTAAACGCTGCAAGACCGCAGTGTCCTGTGGGGCTGAATACGTTGGTTGTAGGAAGAAAGACCAATTCTTTGGATCGGGAACCCTACGTGTACTTAAAGTAAGTCAAACCGATTATTTATGTATCGCACTCGATTTCCAAGAGATTTGCATAATTAAACTGACATATTTTACTGTTCCCTTTTGCAACAGATGTGGCCACGTGCAAGGTACGTAATTTTTTATAACTGATTTATGAGTAAAAATAAAATTTCACAAACGTTTCATGACAATTTAACTAATTATAATTTTAAACTTAGTCATAAACAAATTAATTCATTGACATGTAATAGGACTGCACGAATGGGGACACAAGAAAGGCTCCGAGTCGAAAGAAAGAACGTGTCCAATTTGCATGGAAAGTGGCCCGTTTGTAAATCTTTCAATGTCGTACGAGTCTTCAACCTACTGTGACGGTGGACCACTGACGCATGCTTTCTCTCCCTGTGGGCACATGGTCTCGGAACGTACTGCAAAGTATGCTAATTATTACCCACACACACGTGTATATTATGCTACAAACACAAATACAGCGTTTGTCAGTCGCCGGTTTTTTTTTCTTGTCAGGTATTGGGCTAACATGCCAATCCCCCATGGAACCAAAGGGCTTCAGGCTGAATGTCCGTATTGTGCTACTCCTCTCGAAGGACCCACTGGCTTTGTCCGGCTAATATTTCAAGATAACGTTGACTGATCGTTATAAAAACTACGTATCTTCATCGTATTAGCATTCTGCTTGCAACTTACATTCGACGTTTTTAAGTATTCCGCGTTGTTCTTGTTTCCTCTTAATTTATTATCTTCCCCCTTATTAATGTTAACTTTTTTTAATATCACGTCACCCCATCTACGTCCCCGTAAACTTTACGGTAGTTAGTGTTGTCGTCGCTCTGAACAAAAATACGTATATATAGCAAGTCGTCACGTTTTACAGCGCAAACCTCATATAAATTATAGCTATAATACAACTCCCGTTTTGCGTCATTTCTGTTTCTAAACGTAAATTATGTTGCACCTAAAACGAAATATCGCATTGCATGTAGATATAGCCAGGGCTTCTTCATTTTCGAAATTTGGATCGAAACAAAGAATTACTTAATTGCGTTGTAAACAAAACTATTATCTTACTTTTATCGCTATTTCTCAAAGCGTTTTTTTGGCATTACATTCATGGTCAAGTCGGGACCGGATGTATGAATACCTACGTAACATGTAATGTACGTTCAGCGTGATCATTCCGCTCCTCGCGTCTTCTTCATCGTCGTCTCGTACGAACATATAATTATATTATATTACTACTACTACTGCTACCTATTATATACCTCTACACACATTATATTATAGCGTATCTTCATATTACTTATTGCACTAAAATTAAGCATCATTTTTAGAAAAACCTTTAAACTTTGGATTATACCATGTTAAAATGTATAACTTACAAATACAGATAACCTCTATTAAATGTACGTATATCACTTATAGGTATATATATTATCCACTATCTACACATGAAATTTCACCGTTAAAATGCACACCAATTGTTACAACAACGTAGTAATCGCAACAATTAAAATAATCGTCATTTTTCTATTTTTACCTTTTGTTGTCGGCATGTCGTCGTCGCCTTTTATTACATCCATGTCTTTAGTTTTAAATCTGCCTTTGTTGTAGGTCGTATAAAATTGTATAAACTCTCTCAGGTGAACGTTTTGAAAATGGGAGGAAATTGACATGGAGGTGATCGTCATTGTCGTAATCCTTGAAGGTTTGTATTGTTGAAAATATAAAGTTTTATTATTGTTAAGTGCGAATGAGTGCTGATTGTGTAATGATAATAACAATTCTCATACGGCAACAACAGCAACAATAATAATCAGTTTAACTATTATAGCCCACACGAAATGTTGGCGAGAGAAGTTAAAATTTTTGAAAAGAATATCGTAAAACTGCTGTCGTCGAGTTCATTGAGTAGTTGAGAGAGAGCAAGAGAGAACAAGTAATTTTTGCCGCGTTAAGTTAGCGAAAAAAGACCATCGTTTTTATGTTATTTGTTGTTACTTATTATATGCCTATCTTAGCTACACTATATTTACATTTACCTAATTCATTTTTTAGTATTTATTTATATTGTTAAACTTTACCATGTATTATGTTGATACTGTTTGTGCATACAATATAATGTAGATTTGTTGGGATATTTTAAAGGACTGCATATTTACGATGCCGCGAGGAGTTGCGGACTTTGTCGAAAGAG
>JAHZNB010004496.1:0-13274 GCA_027744295.1 Callyntrura guangdongensis
CGATTTTTTCGCGTTCCGATTACCTGTCTCTCCTGTATTAGCCCATTCAACATTGCATTTACTGTAACCATGATAGTGTAATTTTATGTAAACTCCTTGGTTACACTAAGTTTACATAGTAAAATAACCAAAAAGATACTGAAAAACTAAAAAAAACATGTTGTCATATATCTCTTTTTGAATTGAAGTTTAATTTTTAGTTTACTGAAACTACAAGTAAAATTTCTCGATCTATGTCCTAAGTACACTGCCCATCATGGTCATGCTAACTTCATAACGACAACTACATACACACGTCGACCTGATATTTTACAGGTAGTTCGATAAACGGAGTCATTTTCAACTTATCTAAAAAATTGTGACCGGTTACCATGACAACTGACAAAACTTTTCTTTCGTAACTGTCAATGTTGACTACCTATTTTTTAGCTATGAAACGTAGACACCGGAAAAAATTGAAATGTGAATGTCAAAGAAAAATAAAAAGCATCGATGCAAATGCATCAGCATCATAATATTATGTATGCATATGCACGTTACGGACCGTAACTTACGGTTTCACATCGTGTATTAATATAATGGCACATTTTGCCACCAAATGTGAGGGAAACGTTGCAATGGATTAGTGTGTAGTGTGTAGCTTAATGTTTGTATGTAAATTATAAATATTCTGCGAATTTAGTTCATTTATGCCGGGTATCTTAGTGATAGTTAAAGTTTAATAAGTGTTCTCTTCTTTATTGGACAACCTTTAGTGTAAATTGCAAATTGCAATGTTTTGCCAACCCGACAACATATACATACAACATGGGTAGGTATATGGGTACAATACCATGTATATTGTATATACAATGTGTGAGCTTCGGTCGAGCCTTTGGGCACTCACAACACAACAAACAAAATTTACAAGTGCACAAATCTTGCACACAACAAAACATTCATTTTCTTTCTGCTCATAAAGTAGTCCTATTGCCATTTGCCAATGTCGCATTGCACTGCAGCTGATATCACTATTGCAAAAAGAAGCTAAATAACTAGTTTACTAGTTTTGTTGATTACATGATTTCCTACAACTTTCTCTAGCTTGTCTGGTAAAAAACAGCAGCATAAAAAGGGACAACTACTTAATATAGAGGAACCGTGAATAATAATTTAGTAGATTAGATTGTGTCTACTTGATCTACACTTCGTTCTCATTCTATATCGCTATATACTATCGTTGTCTACATCAAACCTTTGTGAACTTGGACAGTTTAAGTGAGCTCATTGTTTTGTGTGCCGTTTCAGGAACGTAATGTTATAAGTAAGTAGTAGTGCCGTATTTTTTAATCTAAATGCTAGAATTATGTAATCATAAAATGTAACTTTGGAGGTGGTTGAGGTGCGGAATAGATGAATGGATATAGCAGGCGAAGGCAGGGTTGTGTTATGGGTGTCATGTCATACACCAAACAAAAGATATAATAGGTATTTTGACTATTATATATAGGAAAGGAAAATATTTTCACAAAAGGAAAATAGAAGAAAAAAGCAACTTTGCATTTTTTGCATAACATTTTTAGTCATTTCATCAATTGCACAACTGCACAAGGAATGCTTTTCTAGTATAAGTATAACCGTAAGTGAACTATTCTAAACAAGCGATCGATACATGTAAACTTTTTCTTGGCTATACAAAATACAAAGTTAGCAAACTGTTAGGTGTATTTACTATGCAGCAAACCATAAAAATAAATAAAAAATTTGTCATCAGGTCTGTAAAATCAGTATGTTTGGAAAGATCCAAGGGTGCAGTCCGGGAGAAAAAGTAATTGTATTGTGGTTGCAAACCAAAAAGATTGTCAAATATAGGTTGTAGTGCTGACCAGTTGCAAAGGGGTTGATAAACCGAGGTAAAGAGAGTTTTACACAGTAAAGTTAAGTTCTGGTATTTTACAGATACCACTTTTTCAATTTCTAGTGAGAATGCAGTTTTTTATACCCATCAAAGCGAAAACCTTTGCATTTTTGGTGTAGAGATTACTCTCCAGAATAATAAGTTTAATCTGTATCATACATTTCTTATCTCGTTTTGATAAAACAAATTTTGCCTACTTTTACAGTTGACAGTAATTAAAATAACGTAGTTAGTGGCGTTTTGAAACAATAATAGTTTATTTGTAAGTTTCAATGATAATGTTGTTTGAAAAAACTAGATGAAATTAAAATACATGATTATCTCAATTCGCCCCTATTGGAGCATAGTATTTCACATGGTTAATATTTTAAAAAGTAATTTATTTAATGTAAACGTAATGTTTATATAACAGTGTAGCATTAGCATTATTTGGGTTCTATAAAGATATAAGTTATAACCAGATAATTAATCGTACGGAGAAATTTGGCCAACCGTCATAGTCATAGTCAGCATATCAAATCAGTCACATGCTTCATCAATGCTTGTTGTTCAATTCTTCAAATTACTTCAAATTCAGAAAGACTAGTTACACGAGGACTCGCACGACTTCAATAGAACATTTATTTATTTATACATCAATCGAATACAGCAGAGTAGCAAAAGTAGCAACATCAAATGTTTCCGGTTTTTTTTAAATTGCTACTCTACTCAATACTCATAATAATAAATAAACTTTTGTTAGGCTGAACAAATTGCATTGAAATTGTTAAATTGTATACGCCACTCTGGAGGATTTCTCTTTAACAAGCTATACTTATAAATGATATTCTCATATGAGTTATGAAAACCATTCATCCTTCACATTTTCATCAGCCGTGGCCTTCGTTGGATACAAATGAGAATTTTCGCAACTAATTTATGGAGTCATTACAGCACGCACATTCTTCAATCGTGGAAGTTATGTTAGTGTTTCTCCGTCTTTATAGACTTCACTTCTTTCATGCAAATAAAAGAAACCTGAGATATATAGAGGTTTCTACTTGCAACTAAATTAATCCAACGAAGATTAAAGTCATGAGTTAAATCGGTTAAATTGAAAGCACTGCATTATTTCATGCTACAATAATAGAAACTGATGTTTTCATTACCGTTTTAGCTTCCACTGAAATATTGTACACTTGCCTATATATCGTACACAGCAAAAACAGTCTAGTAATATTTTCAGTTGTACAACAGTGTTCATTGTACATGTTTGTAATTTTAGGTAACAAGGCAAAATTTTTGCACATAGATTTACTATTTTATTTTAAAACAATTCAGCAACCAACAACATAGCATATACTTAGTACTGTATACAAAAAAGTTTTTTGATTTACAGAATCTTCAACTCTTGTAGACGGTTTGTGGTTATATGTAAATGTACCATGAGTTTAACTTCAGGGGAATGGGTCCATATTAGAAGCCCGTTTGTTTATTGGGCTCAATCGGAAAAAACTGTCAGCCTCCGTGTTGACATCCGTGATGCACAGGTTTATTTATTTGCAGAACTAATGAAGATTTTACAATTTATGGTTGTACTGAATGTACAAATAACTCTGATATATTTTCCAAATCTAGAACCCCCGGATTTTATTCGAAACTTCCAAAGTAGTTTTCGATTCAACAGGATATGGTGCACAGGGAGAGAATGAATATCACTTTGAGTTACCGTTGCCTCATGACGTGGATGCCGATGTATGTAGAGAAATACTATATATATAAATATGTGAAATATCTTAGACTAAATAATAATAGTAATAATAATAGTTATAATTTATTATAATATGTTTCCTCTATGTGAAATATCGTTTTTGCTGTATTTAATGTTTACTGTCACTATTTACTAAATTCTAGCATTTAATTTAAACGCTTTTAAATTATTCCACATTATTTTAACAGAAATGTACATATCGTGTGTCGGATCGTGACGTGGATATTTTATTAGTGAAAAAATCGCTTGGGTGGTGGTCTAAAGTTACAACCTCAACCAGAAAACCCGCATGGCTCAAGGTTGGTAGTTTGTAAAAATATATTTATGTTCACTAACAATTGTTTCTTTCTTCGATCATCAAAGTTAAATTGTATTTAGGTGGATTTTGATCGCTGGAAGAGCCCTGATGACGAGGAGGAAATTCCTGCGGACGTTATGAAGGATTTTCCCAATTCAATGGATCAAGTACAGCGGGAAGAATACGGCTATAAAGTGGAAAACTTGAGGAAAGTTTATTTGTTTCTTTACAACTTGTTTCAGTTTGTTGGGTACTTATTTATTGTCGGTGTCCTATCGGTACGATACTTAAGAGAAGGCCAAGGTAATCAATTCTTGCTAAAGGTTTTTCGCAAACCGAATGCGATGTACGATTACTTCATGGTAATTGAATTTGAATTGTAGATGCGACACACAAAGCCTTTGAATTCGTTGGTTTTGCAATAAGATACTGCCAGTTTATGCAAGTTTTAGAAATAATCCATCCGATTATGGGATTTACCAAAACTAGCATTCCAGTTGCGTTCCTTCAGGTACATGGTTCTAAGTATATATATGTATTTTTTTTAAAATGAAATGCGGTTAACCTCTAAAACTTTATTTGATTCAATAACAGATAGGAGGACGTGGATTAATTCTCTTCGGTATAATCCAAGCGGAAGAACGCCTTCACGCAGAATCTGCAGTGTTTTGGCTGTTTTACTTTTGGGCATTAGCAGAAGTTTTTCGATATCCATTCTACTTGCTTCAAATTTATGAGCGAAAAGTTTATCTTGTCACTTGGCTGCGATATTCAGCGTGGATTCCACTCTACCCACTTGGCATAGCCAGCGAATGTGTCGTTATTTTTTTGTAAGTACGAGATAAAAAATTATGACACTCCCTAACGTGAGTGCATTTCAATTTGCCTGTAAACTTTGTGACATTCTTGGTTGTTTACAGGGCTATCACTTATTTCGTTGAAACTGGTCGCTACTCCGTTAGTTTACCAAATACTCTAAACTTTAGCTTCCACTTTCCTACAATAATGCGTTTGTATCTACTTTTCGGAGTATTTCCAGGTATGCAAAACTTCATTGCAAGTGAAAATTCATGTATGAAATTAAATAAGTCTCTGACATCTTTCTTTTTTCGCAGTATCGTATGCTCTAGTTTGCAACATGTGGCGTTCCCGCAATAAAATACTTGGAAAACCTCACATTAGCAAACAGAAGTGATCCCATAACCAAAAATAAATTTGCGTTACGGATAGAATAAGCATTTCACTTAAGCTTCATTTAAACACACGACATACGATTTATTCGCCCTTCGCTCAAAAATACTTCAACTCCGTCTTACTGCCGTAGCGTCAAATTAGATATACATTAGATGTTAAAATGTATGTTTTTTTAAAAATATTATATCTACTGTAAAGAGCTCTTTGTTCCAAATGGTTCCAATAATAGCATCAAATATTATTAATATGAATTATGATGGATAATTTGTTTTGTGATAGATACATTTTGCATTTAAACATTTTGTGTCATGTATTTGTACTGTGTACTATACTAAATCGTTTATATTAAATTCTTTTAAACGTTTTCCTATTATTTTAAGTACAATTTAAAGATTAATTAGGTACGCATGCTATCAGTTCGGGTAACATTTTTGACAACAATAACAACGATAGCGATAATAGAGCTGTGTCTGTTGTCGGGAATATAAAATATTATCCTCAAATAGTTTGAGTTTCACCGTTTCTGTATGTCGGTCTGGTCTATATCTACGATTAATTCAGGTTGAAAATTAAAGTGAAGTTTTAAGGAGTACGTAATCTTAGTTCAATTTTTTAATCAAGCACTCACTGCAAAAAAATCAAGCAATTTTTTCTCTCGTGTGGCTGTCACTGTCAGTCTAAATGCTGCTGTTGCTACTATTTAAAAAGTGCATATAATATACAAAGTCAATCCAATTTATAATCAAGAGAACAAAAATAAGTTAATTGCTACTTGCTGCACTTTCTGCGAACATTTTATTTACTGTGGTGTTCTAATTTTCCCGGTATTTTGTGACAAATACTGAAAAATATACAAATATAATAATAATTTTGTTTTGGTATCTTGTCGTCACACATTGTAATTCATGAAAACAAAGAAACCCATATTGTAAATAGTTTTTCCAGCAATAATCACTGAAATTATTAAATAAAAGTGTTTCAACGAATTATATCAGCAGCAAGCAGCATTAGCATTATTTACTTTATTTACTTCGTCGTAAATCATAATATTAACGATGTTCCATTTTACTAAATATCTTTGGTCATAATAAAAAGCACAATTATTATGTTCATTTGGCTCATCATGATGATTGATGAATGATGATGTATCTTGGTACTATATAGAGTCGATATATCAAATATGTAGTCGATGGTCAAGTTGAATGTCTTCGCATTGTTTCATGATGCTTTATAAGATGAATGAAATATTTTAGTTTTGATTCCGTTCGATTACTACTTACTAGTCAAATGAACAATCAAGGTTACACTCCATTTTCATTATTTCAAACATCAAATCAAATTACCTTCATCATCATTCATTCATACCATCCAAAAACAAAACCATATACATTACTTATTATTATAGAATCCATTTGACCATAACCCATGCCCTTTTAAAATATCTTATGAAAGATATAAACGAAAATCACTGATTGGACGAAATCTGATTATTCTAGCCAGCTATACGCTACGCTACGCGTAGTTCGCTGAGTCTGTCGGTTTATAAACGTGTCATCATAGTTCATTGCCCCTTTCTGCCGAGAAGGATGATGATTGAATCATAGTGTGTGTGTGCAGAATAATAAATAAATAATGTTTAGCTTTTTGGCTATTTTTTTTGTATTATCGTTGTCCTTTGTAAATACGTGCACTTTGAAACTGAAAAAGCAAAAAACTTTGTTCGTTATTCACTAAATAACACACTCACCTCATATCATATTATCAATTCAATTCATAGTCATTACAAGTAAACGAACGGTACGGGATGTCTTTTTTAAATTTTTGGATGGAGTTTGGTTTCGAAGTGTCCGTGTCCGTCCATGTCCGAGATTCGAATGCACGAGAAATTATAACTTTTTTCTTGTCATATAATAGCTTTAAAAATATTTTTCGTGATCGCCGTTACCCGTGTGTGTTGTAGTGTTTCTTTAACATAGAATTCCTTTCTATTATTTTCAAAAGGTGGAACATTCATGTGATTCGAGTCCATCAGTTGTATTGGTTGGGTTTGCTAATTCTAACCTTTGTTCACACATTGTTCTTATGTCATTGTTGTGTCAACCCCAACCCATCCAATTTGTCTATTTTTTGTTAGCAGTCATTGTTAAAGTTATTTATTAATGAGATCGCTATAACTGATATTTGAAACAAATCGACAATACTAAGTATTTAATACGTACTACTACTACCTATATCTACAACTTGCAACATGGAGGTCGAAGGTAACCCTGCACTCCAAGGAAATTTTACTCCACCGGGAGAATCTACGGAGTCAACGGAGTGGTTATTGGATAACATATGTATAGAAAATTTTAAGTCGTATGAGAATGTTACCAACATTGGTCCGTTACAACAATTTCCTTTCATTGCTATTATTGGACCAAACGGTTCAGGTTCGAAAATAAATTAAAATTTACATTGTTGTTACTTGTCGTTTTCTTCGTCGTTCTTATAATTTGGACATCACGAGCGGCGATTTTAGGAACCTAGTACAGTTGGATAGAAGTAATATGATCGTGTTTTTATTAAAATTTATATAAAATTAGGCAAGTCCAATTTGATGGATGCAATTAGCTTTGTGTTGGGAGAACGAGCAACTAGTCTGCGCGTTCGACGACTTGATGAATTAATTTATGGTGCGTCAATCGGCAAACCCGTGGCTGCAACTGCAAGAGTTTCAGTAGTTTTCAAACGAAGTAAGGACGGCAATTCTGCTCACAGTCAGAATGAAAAAACTTTCTCAAGAGCCATTCGAGGGGCGTCATCGGAGTACATGTATAATGGACAGGTGATGTGTTATTAATTCAACTCTCTGGATGTATATCACATAATTTTAGGTTTTTAAGGATCAGCATTTCATCATGTGTTATTATTGGATGGCCATATTTGCTTGCTAAATCAGGTTAATTTTTTTAAACGATGCATTTATTTGTTTTGTAGGTGGTCCCGCAACAGGTTTATTTGGATCAGTTAAAAATTTTAGGAATTAATGCGAAGGGAAGAAACTTTTTGGTATTTCAAGGAGCAATCGAAAGTATCGCCATAAAAAATTCGAAAGAGCGTACCGTACTTTTAGAGGAAATTTGCGGGTATATAAATAAATATAAATAAATAAATAAGTACGTTACGTATACACTTTTGACTAGTCGAGAAGGGGGTTGATTCAACAGGTTTTTGTTTAACTATTAAAAATGTTTTCGATAATAGCTCAACCACTATGAAAAACGAGTACGAAGAAGCCAAGACGAGCGTAACTGTGGCTGAGAAGAAAATGGAAAACGCGCACATGAAAAAGAAAGCTATTTTGGCGGAGAAAAAAGAAGCTAAGATGGAAATCCAAGAGGCTAAGTGCTACAATGAAATGGTATCAGAACTGGTATGACAGTAACAAATCCAACTCCTTATTTCCTATCATACAATATACGTAGGCATTTCGGAAAAGGTTGCGACAACTTTAGGAGTCGATATTTCAGCATGTCAATCTTTACGCAAGCTACTGAACATATTATTAGAACCAAGAGGCTAAGTGCTACAATGAAATGGTATCAGAACTGGTATGACAGTAACAAATCCAACTCCTTATTTCCTATCATACAATATATGCTCAAGTATTTGATTTTGCTATTTGTCTAGTTTAATGTGTACTTTTACTGTAACTAAATTATTATAGTAGTAATATAACTCTTGCAAATTTTGCTTAAAATTATAATTATTGCAGGCCGAGAAGGAAACAGAAATTGCTTTGTTCAAACTGTACCACGTTAGGAATGATGTTGACCAACTGGAAGGTGAGTTGTATCAAAAGGGCAGCAATTTAACCCGTCTAGAAAAAACAAAAGATAAATTAGAGAAGGAATGGCAAGCGAAAAAGAAGGAACGCGCTGGGCTAAACCGAGAATTTGTTGAGAAAGAATCTCTGATACAGCAAATGGTAAATATTCCAAAAATCTTGTATGTTGTATGTAGTAGAACATAATTTCAAATTATTAATTTGGAATTCATGTAAAAGCATATTTACAATATCATTATCCATCCCTGTAATAAATAGGAAAAACAAAAGAGCAAGAAAATGCCCAAGAAGATTGAAATCAACCAGAAACGGAAGTATTTGGAAAAGAAATTACAATGCGCGGAGAAATCTTTAAAACAAGCAGAAACCAGCAAAGTTAATCATAAGGAAGACCTCGGACAACTACAAAGAAACTTAAATGATATTAACGCCAAATACCAATCATTTTTGCAGCTTCATAAGGACACACAAGTAGGCGAGGGACTTGACGTAACACTGCGGGATAGTCAAGTAATTTTTCATTTTCCTTACTTTCCACTTGTCAATATTTTAATTTTACATTTTTGTCAATGAAGTAAGTAATTTTAAAATATCTGACCGTGACCGTAGTTGACAGAATACTGGAATCTGAAGCAGAAGGTATTAAAAAAAACACTGAAGGAGAAGTTCATAATGGAAAAATTGGAACAAGAAAAAAAGGACAAGGACGATGTTTTTAATACTTTAAATCGTGATAAAACGAAATTACAAGCAGACTTAGACATTGCCAGTCATGGGATCAAAGCAGAGGAAAAATTAGCACAAACTGTATCTGAAAACATTGAAGAATTAAAAGCGCTCATGCAATCCAAAGAAAATGAGGTTCAACCTCTGCGAAAGCAAATTCAAGATGCTGAACGTAAGAAACATATTTTATAAACCATAGCATTGAATGATTGAGTTAATTATTCTTGAAAAATTATCTAAAAAAATTTGAAACGTGGTTAGGTAAAATTAGCCAACTGCAGCAACAATTAGAGGACATAACAGTTTCAATAGATGGAGCAAAATCGGACAGGTACGAAATCAGAAGACAGAAACGCAAAGCTGAAGTGCTTACAACGCTTAAAAATCGACAAGTTTGAGGTATTTTTCGCATTACAATAATAACTGTACTGTGCTTATGAAATTAACTATTTTGCATGGCCTTAGGGTAATTGGTACTTGTGCATAGGGTATTGTATGCACAATTATTTACATAATTTTTATTAATTTTTTTACTAATTTTAAAATTTTCAGAAAATATAAAAATCAAAATGTATGGTTAGTGTACGATTTGTTGGAATTCGACAAAACACTGGATAAAGCAATCCTGCACTGTACCAAAAGTACAGTAGTATGCTCAACGTCGGAATTAGCCAGCAAAGTCGCCTCTGGAGAAGATTGCTATGAAGCTACAAATGTTTGTTACTGACTCCCTCAAAATAATTAACAATTTCACTTGTGTTAAATTCTAAGGTTTACCGTTTATTTAATTTTAGGCTGTTTCTTTGGAAGGTACAATGTATCGTACAAATGGAATCATTTCAGGTGGCACTGCGGATCTTCAACGAAAAGCTCAGCAATGGGACGATGCGACACTGAATTCCATGCTGGAGCAAAAAACTAAAATCCAAGATGAGTTGAGGGAAACTTTCAGAATAACAAGAAATACGCTGAGTTTCAAATGTCTGGAACAGGATATTGCAGGAATCAAAAAGCGATTGGAGTATGCCAATGCAGATCTCCAAACTCACGTGTGTTATTCTTTTTTTTAAAGTTATCAAAAATTTGAAAGTATACCTTCTAATACGGTTTTTTTCCAAATATTATTTCATACAGGTTCAAAAAGCAGCACACCATGAAACCGAAAAGAAGCAATTAGAATCTGTTCTTAAAAAACAAGAAGTGAGCGATAACTACAATTTAAACTTAATGTCAACTATAAGCGCCATATTTCTCCTGAACGGTGGAATAAATCTTGATCTAGTCCTTTAACATTCCAGGATAAGAAGCTTAGTAAAACCTCCCCCTCGTCTAGTCTCCCCTGGTTCGCCGTCATTGCATTGTTAATTTTCGTGTACATAACCTATATGTTTGTTCTGTTTTTTAATTTATTCAGGGCGTTTGGAACATTGCTAAAACAGAAATGTCTGACCTAGCAGGGAAACTCAAGAATTTTGTCAAAAAAATTAATATTACAGAAGACAAAGAGTTTGCGAGCTTTTGCAAACAAGTTGGTATACCTAATATTAGAGCATATGAAGAACGCGATGTTAGGTGAGCAGTTTAAAAATTTGACAAAACTGATCAGAGTTTAAATCTAAATGAATTTACCAAGTTGTTATACTCATCGACTCATCGCTATTATGCAACGCTGGTAGTAACTAACACATTATATTTACAATTCGCATGTTTTTTTCTCTTATAGGGCTCAAGAAGAGTTTAATAGAGAGAAGCAAGATTTTGAAAACAAGCTGCAAGAAATTCAATTGCAAATTGAGGACGAACAAAGCCAGCAACAAAACTGTACCTACATAATTTTCAATATACAACAAGTTACAATTATTATTTTTTGTAAATTTATCAATCATTTATGACTTATTATTCTAGTGGATGATAATGTATTGCGGTGGGAAGGTTCAGTGGCTGAAATCAACGAGAGCTTAGAGTGTTGCAAGATAGATGAAGAAATGGTTCTGCGAGAAATGTCAGTAATAGAACGAAGTATTACTGATGTGAAAGAGAATTTTGAGCGATTGAAGTCCATCATGGACTGCAAGGTGCGTTCTATTTTCTAGCAAGGCGAACCAATACTATGAACTAAGTTAACGATACAATTTTGTAGCACTATTTTAATGCAATTTATGTGCTGTCAACTGTGACCCTTTCTTTAAATTTATTATTGTAGACAAGGGAGGTTGCAGAAACCCATAAGGCTCTGGTTAACAATGATAAATTGTTATTAAAAATACAGAAAGAAAGGAATTGCATTGATAATCTGCTGTACCAGAAGAGAATCTGTCGACACGAGCTGTATAAGCACTGCAAGGTATCAATTATATATTAATTACTTGTTTTAAAATCAGGGTAAAAACGTAATTACATATTGGCGAAACCTAATTGGTAAAATGCTTCTATTCAGATTTCTGGAACTGTGATTCCATTTACACGCGGTTCGCTAGATGACATCTACATTGGACAAAGCTCTGACCCAACGTCTAATACTGTTATTCCATCTGGAATTTTATCTCAAGAAGTTTTACACAACGAAAATTTGTAAGCTGTAAAGTTAAATGATTTTTAAAAGCTTACAACGATTCCTTGTTTGCATATAAATTTCAAACCTTATTAATTTTAGGATAGAGTTAGACTTTCAAAGTCTTTCCAAAGAATTTAAAACCGTAAGTGGAGCCGCTGTTGAAGAGACAGAGATTAAACTAAATAAAGAGCTTCGAGAACTGGAGAAGAAAATGGAATCTTTTCAGGCGCCCAATTTAAAAGCTGATAAAAAATGGGAAAGCATAAACACCAAGGCACGTCAACAACAAGCAGAATTTGATAATATCCTCGAAGAAGTTCAGGAATCCAGAAAGGCATTCCATACAATTAAGAAGGCCCGTATTGACAAATTCATGGCATGTTATGAGAAAATATCTCGGAACATTGATGGAATTTACAAGGTTCACTTTTACTGAATGAAGGAATACTTGGAAGTTTGACTTATCTAGAATGAATGTTAAATTTGTTTAAAATCCCTTGTCTGAAAATTTCTAATAGGATCTAACGCAAAATCAATCGGCGCAAGCTATTCTTGGCTTGGACAACCCTGAAGAACCGTATTTAGATGGTGTCAGTTATCACTGTGTAGCTCCTGGTAAACGGTTTCAATCGATGAATAATTTATCTGGCGGCGAAAAAACCTTGGCGGCCTTAGCATTATTATTTGCCATTCACAGGTATGTAAGCACGGACATGGTAAACATTTTATCCATAATTTCGTTTCGATAATAATATACATACTTAAGTCACAGGTCATTTAAAAATAATAATTCTGACCAATTTAATGTCTCGTAAATGATAGCTACGAGCCAGCACCCTTCTTTGTACTGGACGAAATTGATGCTGCTCTAGATAACACAAATATTGGGAAAGTTACTTCCTACATTCGAAGAAAATCTAGGGAGTTGCAAGTTCTTGTCATTTCTCTAAAAGAGGAGTTTTTCGAAGATGCTGATGCACTTGTCGGAATAGCTCCTGACGTTCAGGTTTGTTATAAAAGTTTCAT
>JAHZNB010004497.1:0-14227 GCA_027744295.1 Callyntrura guangdongensis
CTACAGATTTGTCTACTAATTTATGTATTTGCAGTCAGAGTGTATGTAACAATCAGTCAAAGTGTATTCTCAATCTCATCGTCAGTTTAAGAAAGTAAGAAGATTAAGAAGGTTAGCATAAGTTTACATTTACATTACAGAAACATTTTTATGATTTCCATAATCAACTCTGAACAAGTTAAATATTCGAAATATTTAGGACAAACTCGCTAACTCGTACTGATGGCAGTAATGTTAATATGAATCACGTGCTTGTAAAAATCCGTACTTTGAATATTTATTAGCTGTTGTTTCAAGTAGAGCTTTACATTTATATACATAATATTTAAATGTCAGTAAGAGTAACTAATATTTCATGGCATGTAATTTTTGTTAAATCTCATCTGCATCTTTTCCGGGTTCGGTTGTATGCTGGCTCGTTACTGCAACGCGACGGTAGCACGGTCATGCATTCAGTAGTATTACATATTTACACCATACACAACGGAGTATTGCTTCTCTCAAATGCTTTTCCTTCGTCTCTTTCTGCTCACTGCCACTACTGCCTTTCCGCCTCTTCTTTCTTGCCCTGGAAAAATGCTTAGGTGTCTAATCCACTTTGATGTCTTTCGATTTTGATGTCACAAAGTCACAAATTACAAAATAGAAGACAGCTTACTTATCACTGCACTTGACCGTAATCACATTGTAACTAAATTGTAAGTGACTATCAACAATATTCGTCTTTCATCACGGTACTGTTTACTGTGAGTTCATTTAAAAAATAACCATCAAATTGACAGTCAACAGTTGAGTCATCGCCGATAGCTATTTTTGCATATTCGTTACAAGTCCGATCTCCACCTCCACATTAATTCCTAAATGCATAAATGTGTATAGTATATCGTCATATTTAGAATTATAATCAATTAACAACTTAATAACCCTCTAGGATGAAACGACCCCCGCAAGATCAGCAATTGATCGACAAGTAGTTAGAATTAGTTATTTTTAAAAATAGGGAAAGTCGGTATGGTCAACAACAACAACGGGACACTGTCATTGGGAGAGATACATCATAGATGTTAGATGTCAATAGCGAACGAGAAAAGTGAATTTGCAATCGACCAATTTTTCATTGTCTTATGGATTTGCTGGATTTGGATACCGCTCAAGTTGAACGGTTCAACAGTGACAGCACCCACACCAATAAAATTCGCAATTCAGAATGAGAAGCACCAAACATAATTTTGAGAGATTTTAAGTTACTTACTTACTCGTGATAGTGACACATCTCTAGAATCCTCTTCCAGTAATCACGAAATGGAGTGGGAAGTGGATAAGTTACTGCAGAAGAGGGTCGACCGTCATGGTAAATGTTGGTATTATGTGAGGTGGTTGGGTGGTGAAAAGTCATGGACAGAGAAACGTAACATTAGTTCTAGTTCTGGCCTGATTAAGGAATATGAACTTAAGCTAAAAGAGAAAATAGAAAGAAGAAAAGAAAGGGAAAACCGCAGAAGGCAGAATGCGAAAAAACAAAAAGTGGAAAATAGCTTAAGCAACATAAAAGTAATTTTTTACTAGATTATTGTCATGATGAATTGGAGTAGTTAGTTGTTCATACGTCATTTGTCATCTATCATCTCCTTGATCTCATGAATGTTTTTCATTGTTTATTACGAGTAACAATGAATGATGCATTCAGCATTCAAATGAAAGATGGTCTGGGATGTTAAATATTTCTCAATTATTATGATTGTTTTTTAGGTTGAAGTCGGAAAACCACGCGAGTACCCGTGTCTTATACATGATTGTGGTAAGTTATAATTTATAAAAATATTCGCGTTCCTCATAGAAATAATTCGTTGCATACGTTGCAGTTACGCAGTTACATAAGTGCGAAGTCAGTATAGCAAGGTTGAAGATTGAAGTGGAACTGAGTAAACGAAGTTGGTTTTTATCTACCAAATTATTTATGTAATAGCGTGTGAAATCAAATTTTGTTGTAATGAATTGTTAGGAAAGTCATTTCCATCCTATACTGGACTTAAAATTCATCATACTAAGATACATCCCGTGTGCCCGCCTGTGAAAGAATTGCAAACCAAAGATAAAAGGAAACCGAATAAATCCGTTAATACAAAGGTTAGTCTAACATAGTGTCATATTAAATTAAGAATCATAATTTATGATAGAAGATGAGAAAACATGTAACGTAAATACACATATACACGTAATGGTTCTTTACTTTGATTTGATTTACATGGAAAGTCTAGTTATTTCTGAAGGTTGTATTTATTACATTAGGTGAAAAGTACTTCAAGAAAGATGTCGCAACGGAAGGATGTTAGTTTGAACTCTTTGAAAGGCAGAGACGAGAAAAATACTGGGATGGCCACTAAAACCAAGGAAAGTGCACCTGCTCAATCGTCAAGCTCACAAATAAGTGGCCCATTGAACCAATCTGTTCAGACCCACGTCCGAGGTTTAATAAGTTATTGTCATGTTTACTTAATATAAAAATTGCAATGCCCAACCAATTAACTACTATGATATTAACTTTTGACTTCTATTCAGATTTCGTGGCAAAACATATGAATGGCGTCCAGAGGCCACTTCCTGCTACTCCTCCACCATCCTATGCAGCAGCGTTGGGCAGATCTGTAGCCCAATCTCCATCTCCATCGCCCTTCCCTACCCCACCATCGTCAACATTTTCATCAACCGTAGGATCATCAATTTTCCAACGAACTGAACCCGGCCAGTCGAATGTAAATCGAAAAAGAAAGATAGATCCATTGAATCAATGTGACAATGTTTTGAAAGAAGATGTTAGAGTAGACGTCAAATTGGTAAAACAAGAAATAAGTGATGTGAAACTGGACCGATGTGAGACACTTCGCAGTGCCTGGCAGTTGGCTGCAAATGCCTTTGCAGACTACTTCACGGAGGAAAACAAAGAGCTCAAAAAATTAGTGGATGATCAAACGCAATTGAGGGCAGAAGACATGTATAAAAATATTTCCATTGCCATAATTTATACAGTAGTCAAGGTTTTCGATGTAAATGTAATAATGAGTTTATGTTTTTATTTCCGCAGGCTGAAAATTAATCGCGCCGCTGAGTTAGAGACAGAAGTTGATGAACTTCGTAAAGAAATCGACGCATGTAAGAGGAAAACAGAAGAACTGGTGAATGCAAATTCCCAACTCCAACTTTGTAGGGAGGTGCTTACTGCAAAAAAGTAAGTGCCATGACAAAAATTTTCATTAATCTGTATTTAAAATGTATACTAGAGCTTTGTATATGATGTTACAGTTGCGGATTAGTTGCTGATCAAGCCACATTGAAAACTCAACTCGAAAAATTTCAAAACGAAAACACTCGTTTAAAGAAAGACTTGAATATGTGGCAGGCTAAGTTTGCACTTTTACAGGAGGTTATGTCTGCCACGCCCATTACAGATTCCGCAGAATGATACGGAGAATTAATAAGCTTTTTTCAAAAGTGTTAATTAATTTTTTTTATTTTAGTATACCATATTGTTTTGACCGTCGTAGATTCTTAGAATATTTATATTATAATAATTAATCTATTTTTCGCGGTGACGAAGCCATAGTAGTAACTTTGCCCTAAACTTCTTCGTGTGAATATTAGAACGAATCGTCGTAAGGATTATTATTGCAATTACCTATTTATTTGTATGAAAATCAATGTAATAAATTATATCAGAATGTATGTGCAAATTAATTAGAACGAAGTAGGCAGTCTTTATAAGTTATTCCGGACATCCAGATGGCCGACCTATTATTAATTAATTTCCTTTACAGAATTGTGTAATGCGCTAATGTGCAACGTCCTGTATTAGTAGTAGTGGTAACTACAACTTGTAATGGTGTGTAAATTTGTTTGTGGCATATTCTGCCACATCAAAAGCAGTTGTAGCAATTACTGGTTTTATGGTTACCCCATTACAACGACGCTTTATGTAATTAAAATCCACCGACAAAGGGGTATTTTTTGAAAATTTAAAGGCAAAGCAGAAACTTAGGAGCACATAAAAAGTGCACATGGTGATTTAATTATAAGCACTACAACATGTGTACAATAAGTAACACTTTAAATTTGTGTTTGGTTATTGTGTCTAGTTTTGACGTGATTTCTAGTTTTTAGCTAGTTGGAAACCCGTCGGTGGTATTGATAGGTGGCAGAGCTCGCTCTCTGAGCATTAATTTAATTTACTTGAAATGCTTGTACTTTTAGTATGTGTTGCAAAAGTTTAAATGAATTTTTGTAGAATGGGGTTATGAACATCTGCAAACGGTTGATATTTTTGTACTTATGTACCATATTACTTAATTGAGTTTAACTAACGGACAATAAAATTATCTAATTGCAAAACTACTTGATGTTACACATTTTAGTTGCGGAAAAAAATCCGTGATAATTTTTTTTACCAACTTTTGTATGCTCCAGCAGCATCCTTAACTCCGGTGTATAGCATGTACGACTTTCACCATGCAAACATTTTTATTTGCACTACCAATTAATTTTAAAGTATAAATTTTTTTAATTTGCCAATGGTTAGCAATGTTTACACTAAATAGTCAGAACAATGCCAATTCCTGGTCAAACATTGATGTCTCAAAAAACTATATTTTCAACACGCTCAAGAAACTTTCACTTTTATTCACGCTAAAATGGCCCAAATTGCTCAATTTTTGTCGTATTTTCATCAAACAAAAACGAAAAGTTTGCTCTTTTCTGCTTTACGATTATTCTGGAGACGAACTGCCGTCTCTGGCGTTCTTTAGAGAGGATATTATGGTTACACACAAAAAACTGATACTACGAACTGAGGTTTTGCTCTAGTCTAATTGACTTGTCTCCATTCTCAGCACTGACTGTGACACGAATCGGTCATACCATATGAAAAATAGCACTCCGTACACCATGCACTTATTCTCATTTAATCTATACATTGTCATTGAATCGTCAACAGTTCAATCAATAACCAATTATTTTTCAGAGTACTGAAGGAAGAGAGAACCTTGTCGTTGGCCAAAATTCTAAAGGAAATGGACACAGACACCCTATCTCTCTGCAAGCTTTCACCACCGCCACGACTACCACCAGAGGTACATGTGCCGTTTTTAAATCCCATCTTTTACCATTTAAAGTAGACGTAACGATAGTAATGCTTATTTTTAGATATTGACGGTGATTTTCAATCAACTGGATCATCCCGAAGATTTGCGCAGTGCAATGAATACCAGTCGTGAATGGAGTCAGGTTTTGGAACCGCGAATAGGAGAACTATTGTCTTTGGTAAGTTGAATCGGGGAGAATGAGAATAATAACTTTTAATACTTGAAAATAAAATTATATTTATGCTGATTGAATTTTTATACACAGGTGCTGCAAGTTCCGCATTTATTAGCTACACTGCCCCTCTCTACCCTACTGGCCTGTCGCCAAACTAGCCACAGTGTGAAGGCTACAGTTGATGGTATGCTGCAAAATCACAGTAAAGCCCACCCTGACCAGTATTATAATCACAACCAACGAACCAAATGTGAGAAGATTAGTGACGAAATTGAAGAAAAGTTTTACAATTTTGACAGCGAAGAAGCCTGTATCCGGTTTCAAGAGAAAATGGGGCATTACAAGAAAAAGTGTGATACTAGTCATAGTTCCGCTAGTAACCCTTTTATTTTAGGTTGCCTTCAAGTTGACTTGATAGATAAAAATAATTTTTCAAATTACTGTGAGGGACTCCTCAAAATGTTTCAGAACTATGGCAAGTACGTTCTCAGCTTAAAAGTTCGATTTGGACGTGCGCTTGCTTCCCAAGTGGGGATTTTGTTAACTATTTTAGAGAATGTGCCAAATCTACGACATTTGGAAGTCTCCACAGCACCCTCGCACTACTTTTTCATCAGTTGGCCTTTCCACTTTGAGGAAATTTACGACTGGATTCAACAGCTAGAAATGCCCCACTTGGTATCGCTAAATGTCACCCGTTGCCGAACATGCATTGGTTTAAGTGACGTAGAACACTGGGAGGATTGGGAATATTGGAAAAATAAACCGAGAACGGTGGAAGGAGCAGTTTATGCGAAATTCGAAAAACAATTAACAGTTGCGCATAAGACCTCAACAGAAAACTCGAACTGATTTTTATTACTTTTTTCAACATTGTATGAATTTATAGGGTTTATAGTTTACATAATGAATAATTATGTATTACAAGATATTTTATGTTGCCACGACTACTTTCTACTACTAGATTATAAAATTATAATTATAACGTTTTCGCAAAATTAACCGACCATTTTTCTTGCATCTCTTTACAATAAGTGCCGTCTCGTTTCTCTTATTATCATTGACATACGCATCGACAACACTCTCTTCGTAACTAACAACCGGGTTTTGTTTTTCTGCCATGGCCATACTTTTAATGGCAGTTTCAAACAAATCAACATAGCGACTGTACTTGTCTGTATTCCATAAGGGAAGCTGTTCATTCCTTGTCATTCTCCCTTTTCCAGCCTGGGTTGATGATTTTACAGCACTCCAGTTGATGCCATTTATAGCGTTGTTATTCTCCATAAGAACACCCCTATTCTTCAGTTTAAATATTTGATACCAGTAAAAGTTGGCGTTGATAAAGGGAAGAGCTCTGTCCCATTCCAGATAGCTGGTTGGACTGAAAGCACTACGTTTCTCGTTTCGACGAGCACAGTGGCTGGGGTGATGAACACGTACCACACAATGTTTTATCTATCGGCAAAGATATAAAAAAAATGAACAAAACAAGTTGCTTTTGTGTTTTGAATGAATGAATCATAACTTAATGACGAGTCAATAATAACGTTTAAAAAATTCTTACGTGATCAATTAGAGGCAGCTTAGCAGCTGCAATTTGACCCAAAAGGATAAATACAATGTTGTCCAGTTCTCGGCTAAGGTAACGAACCAAACTGTTAGTATAAGCAGCCCAGTATGGCTCCTGGTAAGATAAGAAGGAGTTCAGCAGTAAAACTTCTAAAATATACAGAAAACATTTTTTAATCAAAATAATGTAATTGGTGCACTTGTGCTAAATACTTTATCAAGATGAAGCAATAATTCATTTACTTTGATTGATCCATCCATTAAATTCACACCGATTTTTGGCATCCATCAGATATTCTCGTGAAAATGTCAACTTTTGTTTCCGGTTGTCAGTGCCAGTGAGGTGATCCACAAGTTGCATCTCAAAGTCAACAAAATCTAGTAGTTGCTGAGTGGATGGACATTGGGAGCCATGGAAAGCAAGCCCAGAGGAGGCGCACTGTTTGGAAGGATCACTAGCCAGGATTACCACCTTTGTGTCGCGTAAATTAAAGTAAGGCATGAAACCAAAAATGTGATCATCTCGACAAACATCCGGGGTTGGGGAAGCAGACGTTTGTCGCCAGTAGATCTCGAACAGGTAGAGCCAAAAAAGGTAGAAACGACTGCTCTCCTTTTTTAAGGCACTCAAAGAAATTCCAAGAGAAGTGAAAAGAGCGTCTACTTGCCGTCGGGTTTCCTCTTGAATATGAACCTTTCGCTACACAAAAAAATGTACACTCGTATCTAATAATCGCATTTTTAATATGTGAAAAATACAAGGAATATTTTATATATCATATTACCTTGTTAAAAGTAAAATCGTTAACAACCATTTCCAAGTAGGAGGCCGTGTTATCGTCAAACAGAGCATTGGAAGGAAACAAGGTTGCAAACATTTTGGTGAACTTCTCAGCGTGGTCACTACCAGGAATAGCGAATCCGTTCACGTGTTTGGGTTGCCCCGCAACGCGAATAAAATACGGATGCACCATTTTTAACCGAAACACTTGTGGTAACGCAATAAATAAGGTAAAGTAATCAGTATATTAGGTGTACCATTTATGTGTAACGTTTGGCTCTTGTTTTGTAACTGAATTGACAGTCAGCAGCTGCAAACTGAAGTAATGATGAACAGCAATCAGCAATGACCACAAAAAACTAGAGATGGGAAAATGTTTCACTTTTATTTGAAAGGAATGGTGAAGGAGCTTCTTGCTAAACAATTTTTTATGCTAACTTAGCAAAACTATTTAATTTTAATATAGTTTACGTATAATTATGCTATTTCTTCAGAATGAGGTATACCTATGAGCGGGCTCAAACTTAGGTCCAACATGTGGGAGTCAAATTCTTTCACTTTTTCTACCCCTACCATGGTTAAGCTGACGTTGATATTTTTTTAAATATGTGCCTATAGATAAGATACACGACATACATTCATCCCATTATATTACAACAAGAATTCCAAAATACGTCGGTGCACACAGATATGGGCATATTTTTACTCTGTCATCTATATGTGTACATAGAAGATGACACATAATTACGGATCGACGCGACATATCAAATAACCTTAATAGGACGACAGACATCTACATTTGATAAGCTATGGTGAATGCTGATAGTGCTGTGAATGAATAAGTGAGGAGTTTAAATACATACTGACTCGCTATTCCGGAGAATGATATCATTACTAACAAGAAGAACCCCATTTCTTAAAATTACAACCGCAGCATAATACCTCCTTCCTGTACAAACTAGTAAAAAGAATTATTTCAAAGGACATGCAAGTTATCACACCACTCGAGTGCACTCGAGCCAGCTATATGGGTACATGTTATGCGTTAAACTTGCATATTTATTTACCGAGCATATTACGCTCACTTGCAGACTTTGACATTTCAGGATAGTTAGGTGTAGACTATTTTTCAGCTTATATATATATAATAAAAATTCATAAGGAAACGTTGGTTTTTGTTTCCAGATACTTTAAATATAATGTTCTGTTTATGTTTTTTACAAATTTTAATGGAATAATTTTAACACTTTATAATTCAAGAATTTTTTCTAAATGTCTGAACAGCAGTAGTTACAGCAACATACATTCAAAATTTATGAGAAATATATGTATATTTATAATATTTTAATAAATAATTTCCCGTAGTCCACCAAGGAAAGAGTGAGCTAACAGCTATTACAAGAATTTTGTATCTAAAAAAGTACATAATCCAATGCCATGCAATGGCACATAAAGTTACTACTTTTGGTATGAGGAATGCAGGTACATCCAATCCCAGTCATATTGCTGATGAAGTGAATAAGTCTGGGTTCCCAAAAATTCTTCTATTTTTTTGATTTTCCTCCGAGAAAGACGCTCCCCGTTAATAAGAATTGTCTGTAGAAATGTATTCAAACATCAAGTTCATTATTTTATCTGCAACATTATAACATATAACACCTTAGGTTTAGATAAATTTATTTGAAGTCACTATTATTTTTTCGTTGGCCTACCGTTATGCTGACTTTTTTCCAAGGAATTGACCTCAAGATTTCTAACTCCATGCCTTGAGAATTTAAACTGAAAAAGTCGACTTTTGTTTTATTTATTGCAGCCAAAATGGAAAAGAGTGGGACTGCAGGAAGTTTGTAATATTTCCTGTCAGAGAGCCGAGTTTTGTTTTCGGATACACGAACATGATTTGCATCACGATGATTTTCCAAGCGAACAACACCAGCATAGTTCACCTGTTATAGAACATCAGATGAAAAACAATTATTATTAAATGCATTTTGCATTGTATGAAAATGTTTTAAAGACTAACGAGGTTAGTATATAAACATACCGTTAGCATGGTTGGGTAGTTGGTGGGCGATAAGCAAGCATCCGCTATCCAAGCTTTTCTGTTCTTCATCCTAAGGAATGGAAGTGTCATCGGATTGCAATCTACGAGTAATCCCGTCCAACCTAGAGTTGTTTCTAGGAACAAAGTGTTGGACATGTACACGTCATCTTTGAACAGCCCCATCTCTACGAATGTTCCATTTTTCTATATTTACGATAAACATGCATAACTCGAATAAGTACAATAACAACATAATTTAGATGATAGATAGCATTGCATTGCGTTTGAATATATGTTTAGATTTAAAAACAAAAGATTTGTTGGTGTTCTTGCCTTATCCTTAAAAAGTATCGCGACTTCTTTATTGGCGCTGTTCATGTAATTTTGCTGCAGGGTTGGAGATCTATAGTTGCCGTATAGATGTTGTGACACATGTTTTGGACGAACGGAATTTGTTGGTGTTCTTGCCTTATCCTTAAAAAGTATCGCGACTTCTTTATTGGCGCTGTTCATGTAATTTTGCTGCAGGGTTGGAGATCTATAGTTGCCGTATAGATGTTGTGACACATTGGTATTGGTGGTTGGTGGGGGTGTCAAATGACGAAAGTACACGTATTTCTGCAAAAGAAGGCTCTTTTGTTCCAACCTGTTTACAGCAGAGTAGAAATTACCTGCAGAAAACAGTTGTTCCAGATCTGTGTAATTTTCTTTCGACCAAGTGGCTGCAGTCCTTGATGAATTGAAGCCTGGAACCGGAACCTTTAACTTTAACTCCAACGGTGATTGCACATTTTTCCAGTAGGATAATATCCAGAACAGTAAACCTACGGCTGTTATACACACTATCGTTTGCACAATTAATATTCGAAGGCGCTGCATGGCAAGGATCCGGATCAACTCCATGGTTGTACGTAAATACGGCCGTGTCATAAGTTAATGTATGTCTTTAAAACTTTAAAAGATTCGCCCTACCATTCACCTTACTTTCAAAAAAAAAATTGTGCATTATTCGTTTATTATTTAGAAATTTGTGCTACTGGCAACAGAATTTTTTAACCCAGTGGAATAAATTATGGGACGCTGAAATTCGACATTTCTCAATAAGATTATCTAAACACTTGCACTCGTCCATTCCCAAACCCCATGTGGCATTATTGAACATTTGGGTAAATAAGAGACACGTATAATGTTTCGTCATTTTAATTAAAAAATATTAATACACAATTCCTAGTTTTAACCAAGTTTACAATAATATGTAATAGGTTTTGATTCACCAAAAAATACAAAGTATAATTGTTTTATACATTAGCCTAGGGGGCATTGTGATACTGTCTGAAAACTATGCCTTATGTATTTTGTACAATCAGACGGTGAGAAAATACTATAGAGATGAATCAGGACATAAATGCGTTAAAAATATTCGACGATGATGGTTTTATTTTGCAAGTCATTGCACTTGAATTGGGTTGATGCTGCCACCACCAGTCCAGATTGTCATAAACATTCTTCGATAACAACGGTGAATTTTCGTATTTCCGATGATGACTCACAGCATCACACAAACTACACCAATTCCACCCACTAAATGTGATGTTGTATTTTCTACGCCACTCAAAATACTTAGCATACTGATCTGGGTTCTCAGCCAATACATTAAGGTACATCATAAGTTCAGTTGCCGATGTAAAATCCCGCACATCAATGAAACTTTTTGGAGGCGCTTCCCGAACATAATTTCCACCACCAAACACCACTGGTACCATGCCCAGATTCAAGCTCCTCCAAAATTTCTCGGTAATGTAGTCAGTACATAAACTATTTTCGAACGCCAAGTAGAATCTGAATTGTCTAGCCAAGTCTTGCCAAAAGTCGGTGCAGTTGGAAGCGTAGCGCTGACATTTAGTTTGCGAATGTCCACAAGATCCAAATATATTGACTACTCCAAGGCCGGTGCTGTTCAATTGTTTTATAAGCGACTCTCTGTTAGAAAGAGTATGACAGTTGGAAATGACACCAGCAACCAGTTTTGACTTCCTCATGATCCATTCATCCAATAGCATATTTCCAACAACCAGCGGTACAGATTCATTGCTTGGAGTGGAAAGCAACAAAGTTTTCCCGTAAGAATTCACCACGTCACTGTCGGACCGGTAACTCATTGTCCAATTAAATACATTTCGGAGAGGATTTTTAAATTGCATCAAAGGTGGCGGTTCCATGATGTATGCCACCCATAACTGTTCCGCTCTTCGTTTCGATGGTAACTCTGCGCTGAAATCGTAACGACCATTGTCAGACGTCAGCTGTTCTGAATATTTTAGTAGAAATTAAAGTAATTTAATTTTCCACTTACAGATTGTAACCTCGTGTGAACATGAAAAATATGACCACGTGCGATTCAATAACTAGATTTTCGTCATTGCTCATGAAAAATTGGCAACGATGCTGACAGTTGACAAGATTCATTTCGTTCACAATCTTTTGCATGGTCTTCAGTCTCGCTTTTGTATGAGTATGCTGGCGCGATACCCACAGCACAACTTTGGTGGAATAATCACCATGGTTGCTCGTTTCTTCAGTTATTTCTATGAGCTGGTAGTTCACTTTTTTATTTTCAAGTTGTGCTGAATGAAAGGATGTTGTGTTGTCAAGTCGGAAGTTGGCCGAGCTGTACAGCATCAACAGGAATAAAAATACTGATGAGACTGAAGCTACGACGGCAAAAAATTTCTTTTCTAAAGTGACGCCCATTATTTGGTCATCCGACTGTGTCAACTAATATGCAAACGCAGCTTTAACGCTAAAAGATGGTACGGAAACACCCATTGTTGCAGCTGAAATGCCTCAGACTTATAACTACTTACGCAACGAGGTTAAGATATTTCAGAATCAGATATCGTGGAAAATATGGACGCTACGCTACACCCCCGCCGATTCATTAAGTCCAAAGAGAATCTCGATACCTGACTATACTGTTATACCTTGTTATATTCAGGCTAACTATAAGAGAATGAGAATACCATCATTAAAAAATAGGGGGATGAAGATGAATTTCGAATTAATCAATGGCCTTGGTAACTCAACCGTGAAGACGTGTTATCACGTTCTGGCGGTAGTTTAATTGGAATGAGGATTTAATTTTATTGAATTTCACGCGTGTGTATAAATCAGCGAGTTTGAAGGACAAAATGCACGAAAATGGGTAATGACACAGACTTTTTTATATCATTCCAGGCAATTAACGACCTTTAACAAATCCGTCATTAATGGTTAGTAAGCGATTAGTCAAGATTTCTTAATTTACAACGTAACGACATTATATCTATTTACGAGACAACAATAAAATATTTTGCAAGCAAATTAAGAGCATTTAGTCAGTGAATTTTTTGCAAAACTTTTCTCGCTTGCCAACCAGGAAATCGATAATCCGAGTTGGCTGGTCAATGATTACAGCATACGAAAACGTATTTATATACCTTCAATTTTTCTGGGACATGCATAGTAGTTATATTGAGATTTTACACAGGTCCACAGTACATAATACGTCGATGTGTATGTTGATGATAAGATAATTAGCTCATATTTGCTTCAGCAGTTCTACATGGGAGTATGGGAGACATGCAACTAAATTGCCGTTATTATCTGAACGAGCGATGTGATTACTACTCAAAAAGGTATAGATTTCGATGTAATTTAGTTTAACGACTGAATTATTTTATTGGTCGTAATTTATACTCGCGGAGACATGGAATGTCCTGTTTTAGACGAACGGACTAACGTATAGTACCAATTATATTACTAGGTGTTAGTTACATTGTGTGAATATTTTTGGATTAACTTGTAGCCCACCTCCCGGCAGGCTGAAAAAAATTCCGTAATTCTCATTACACCTAAAATTCCAATTAATTAATTAGTAAAGTCAATTAATTGTTTATTATGTGGTGCATTTAAAGTATGTAAAAATATTTAACTGATCGATTATTAAAGCAAACTTAACGAACACTTTGAGTTAAGCACACCCACATATTGTTATACTGACAGATCATGAATATGAACATGAAAACAGAGGAAGAGGAACGTGTGTTATTGGGGCGCCTTAGGAATAACGGTTACGATGTATTGGCATGCATGCCGTCGTCCGTCGTGTTGAGCTTGTGTGTAGGATGTGCAGGAATGCACGAGAGAGACACAACAAAGAACGGTGGCGACGGTGCTGGTACGGGTTGAAGCTCACATCAAAGCTCTGCTATATGTATATCTGTTGTTCTACTACTAGTTTTACGATACCCCAGTCTGGTTAACGCAGATTTACATTATACGTTTTGAGTACAGGTTAAGTTCTATATATCAACAACATAATAAGTTGATCATATATAGAACAAAACCAAAGTCCCCGCTTCAAAAGGGAAGCCAAAATTAGAAATACCACTACTCGTTAGTCGTTAGTGTTTAAAACTCAAAACTTGTGTACAATTCGTTAGTCGTTAGCAGGGTCTGGCAAAGGGGTATTAAAATACTTAAAG
>JAHZNB010004498.1:0-17167 GCA_027744295.1 Callyntrura guangdongensis
CCACTACCATTTTACATCCCTCTCGCTAGAAATAAGTAAAAGTGGCAAATGTGCAAATTATTCTCATTATCGTCATCTTTATCATTGTTCTTAGTTTCTCTACTTTCTCCGTAGCCAACATCAGCGTCCCCCGTATAATACCTACGTCTAATGAATAGCATCTCACACAACCGTGGTAGTAGTAGCAATAAAAATTTAACTCCTTTCTTTACAAAGAAATCAACATACTATCCAAATAACGGAATAGTAAGGAGAAATGGAATGTGATACTAAACCTCGTTAGAAAAAAGAACACACACACATACAATGACACAATCGCTTTACAGTACGTAAACTCCTCAGTATGGCTAAAAGCACTAAGCAGCAACAGCAGATTTGTATTTTTTGTCCTTTTCGTGCGAGTCAGTCATGTTCAAGTTTTACGTTCGCCTGAGGCATTCCATTATTCTTTCTACCGCTGTTCATTCGTCATTCATCCTGTTTTGCAAGCATCACCACGTGCTTTACTTATTCGGCTACTAGTATTAGTATAAGTCGTACGTAACATTGATATGGACAATGTCTTGTACACACACGTCTAACTTTCCCCCTACCATCATCATCAAATCACCACTACGACCATTTTATTAAAGGAAATTGCTGTGAAACATCAGTTTTGCACACAGTCAATCTGAAACAGAGCGACATTCACAGTACTTGAACAACCGTCCTACTACTACAACTACTACTACTGCCGTAAGGTTATTTCGTAAATTGTCAAGTTTACTATGGTCATTCGATGATGGTGTAGCTCTCTGCTATCGTGAAATGCAGTTATGTAATGGAAAAAGGTTGTATGTAAGTGCAGTAGTTCGGTAAAGTAGTGTGGTATATTATGCATGTAAAAAGCGTAGGTATACACAATGCATTTCTCTCTCCCTCTCTCTCTCTCTCCCTTCATGTCCTTTTCCTCTTTTATATCCACTTTGGCGAATGAAATGGTTTTTACAGTCACCCGTGTCAGGGCAATATGCTTGAAAATATATGTAACACTGTAACTTTTTAACCCTTTCCGTTTTATTTTTTCGACCATCATGATGCTTCTCAGGTTGCCAAAAGTGTGTTCCCTGCTTTAAATGTAAGAGGACATTTGATTCCAGGAAAAAGGACACTGTGTCTGCTTTTTCTTACGGATTCTTCAATCTGTCTTGATGGGGTCTTGTTGTAGTGGAGATATGGTAGTGCCGGTGGTAGCTTGCACTTGCCTCCTCTTGAGGTTACATATAGTCCCCTCTCCTTCACCCCCTCCCTCGCTCATGTTATCTTTTAAACAACAGCAATAGAAAAAAAACTAAATGCGAAGTATAAGTAGACAGTGGCAAAAGAAAATGCTTCTTCTGGAAAACGGAGTGGTGGTAAGTACTATTACTTTGGTAAGACGTTGTAAAACAGGGAGTGGGAAAAGGACGACAGCAAGAGAAAGGGAGAGAAAGGGAGAGAGACGATAGGGATCTTCAATCTTGGGTCAATTTATTTTGGAAAATGGATGTGAGTTTAACTCTTCCTTTCCATTTGTGTCTCAACAAGGAGGAAGGAAGCCGGCGAAGAAGATGAAGAATAAAAAAGAAGAAGAAAAGAGCACTGTGCTAGTTGCCTGATCTCTTTTTACCCTCTCCCCTGAATCCTTTACGTCTACATGCACGGCAGGAAAATAGTAGGAAACATACCCAAAGTCCACAGAGAGAAGGGCAGGGCAGAGAGGAGAAAATAAAAAAATGGGAAAAACCCTAACGGTTCTCGAGAGTTTCCTAGGGATTTATGAATAGGCCAAGTGGCATCAAAGCAGCCAACAGCAGCAGCTTTTCTGTGTGTGTGTCAACCAGCAGCATCATGCTAAAGTGAAAAAAGAATCTTTCAATAATGTTCTTATTTTTTTTCTCTCTCTCTTTCACTTCATCCTTATCCTTCCTTTCTCACTTTCTCTACATAATACCCCGTTGTTACAACGCGAGCTTATATTGCTGAGAGAATGTAGGGCTGTCTGTCTTAAATAATAGGTTTGTACACAGTATATATGGAGCCTTTACTCTATTATTATTGAAGTATAACCCTTCAAACGTCCCTACATAATGTCCCCGTGTAGGTATTTCGTACCGCGGCAGATTGTCCTTGTAAAACCTCTTCCCTACTGACACAGAGACAACTTTCGGAAATAATATTGCGGCCATTATTGTTGTTATTCCACTCCAGATCGCCATATACTGGCTCATCATCCCTCATGAAAGTTTCTCGATGCAAGCTCATAATACAGTCTTTTAGGACGTGCTTAATCCAAAAAGACATGCATGTGGTGCACCACCAGTCTATGTAATTTTACTTGAAGTAATAGCTCTGAGACAAAGCAACCGTAAAATCTATGTACTCTCTCTCTCTCTCTCTTTCTATGCCTGCCTGGCTGTAAGAGGAAATTTAATCCACATGAGAGTACATGGAAAAGAGTAAAGTCCAAAGTAATATGATTTTTTCCCGAGAAAATACAAATATTAAACGTGCTTTTTATTGAAAGCTCTCTGTCTTTATTGTTGGGTGTATTAAGGCCTCCCAGTGGGATGATGACAACAACAAAGACGACGACTACGACGAAGCTGCTGCTATGCTGCTGTTGATCATGATGATGATGAATTTTTGGCAAAAAAGGCTGAATTGAAAAGAAAGCGTACATAATGCTGAGATGCATAACATTGGATGGATATTGATGTAGCGGATAAAATATGCTGTGCATCGTTCTCTGGTTGGGAGCTGCTGTTGTTGCCGCCACAACTACAATTTACCATCGACGATACTTTCAAATTATTATGGAGGCAATGGGTATTATTGTGTACGAATATTGTGGAACCTACGATGACGATGACGAAGACAACAGTGGTGGTGGTGACGCCAATACAAGGATATACATATGTAGTAAAAACTATGTTGAAGTTGAAGAATGAAAAGACAGTCAAGAAAAAAAGGAAAATCCTTCAACGCAAGTAAATAGACTGTTGTGTTGTGTGTGTGAGAGGGAGAAAGCCAGTGTTTGTGTGTTCCTTAGAAAAACCTCGAGTCTCTCCCATTGTCAAGGAAATAAGGCCACACGGTGTAATCGGGGGAGACAAAACGGGAGATCAATATTGAAGTAATATGAAATAACTTTCAAGGAGTGGGGATTTGGGAGAAGAGAATTTATGTCTAAATTGCCATTATTATTGCCATCACTAACATTGCAACAAAATTTTAAAACGAGGAAGAGTAATGGCGTCTGTTTACTGGAAGAAAGTGTATTCTCTCTCTCTCTCTCTCAGTCAGCGTATATCCGTTGCCGTGTAAGAATGTATGCAAAGCAGAGTAAAAAGATAATAATGGTGTTGTTCTGGTGGTAAAACTCACTAGGAACTCCATTGAGTAGTTTTTTCTCTCTCGTTGTGTCGTCTTCTCTTTCTTGAGCATCTCCAGCATTTCTATCCACACATACATACACACACACACCCCCCAAACCACTTCACTATCACCCAACGGAGAGCACGGATGAAAGGAGAGAAAAGAGGAAGAGGAAATAAAAGAGGACAGAATCAGAATAGGAATCAAGAGACGGAGATTGAAGTTTAAGCAAAATGTCTCCAACCTTATAGTTATATAGAAGGAAATAGTCATTCCCCCTCATTATCTAACCACCAATGAATGATTAATGACTCTCTCAGCCTTCATCACTTCCAATCATTCTCCACATCCATCTCGACCTCATTTCCTCTTCATCTCTTTCAAGGATTTAAAGACGAGAAGAAGAGACGAGGGAAAATGGAGAAAAGGCGACAACTAAGGAGAGAGGAAACAGAAGAAGACGTCTGCGGCTAAAGAAAAGTGTTCTCGTCTTGTCCTTTTCTCAGCGTAGCAATAACAACAACAAAAAACGATGTGAGTTTTCTTTTCTTTACACGAATTTCTATGGCTGCTGTCGTATTTGTTGTTCGTTTTGAGCATTTTTGAAGAATGGGAAAGAGATGCGGAGAAGCAGAATGAGTAAGGACGACGATGATAACGATTCTCCTCGTCTCCTCTTAACCTTAACACGGCAATAGCATCATCATCATCATCATTGTCTACAGTACTAGGACACTTTTATACAGTCCCGCATACATTTTGCTTCAGCCTTGGAGTCGATTGTTTGCCTCGCTTATAATTTACGCTTATGCTTCACATAATCTTCCTCGTCAATAAACATTTTTTGTTGAAAGGAATCATTATCTCCCTTTAAAAAAGACTCGACCATATCAACTCATCTTTAATGTACACTCGGAGAAGGAAAGCCGATTTATTTCCTTTTCGGCGTATTAATTTTTCTGTTGTTTTGGCCTACTTACTATGAAGCCAATGACCACCACCACCACTACTACCACTCATAAATTTTTCACATCTGTCTATTTTTTGTCTTTCAGATAAGAAACCCCGTAGGAGTGTAAAAATCCCTTGCTGACTATGGTGGTGTTTGGGAGCTTTCCATTCTTTAAAACGCCTGGTTTACCATGAAAGTAGAAAGCTTACTTTTTTTACACTTGGTCACAACGTACCTTCTTTGCACAAGGAGACTACACCACCACCGTGTACATCACAAAATTGTGTGTGATACCAGGAATGGAACAACACTTCAAACATTCATAACATTTTGTGTTTGTGTTTCTTTCTCTACGACCACTACTACCATCACATCATGATATTTTCAACGTCAGCTAATTATTTAACAAGCCTTGTTTTATTTTCTGCTGCTGGCGTTGAGCATATGAATAGATGAGTGTGATGATGATGATGATGAAGATGATACGGTATTCGCGTTCAATTTTTAGAGTCCAACACCAGAAGCACACCCATATAATAGATAGAGAAACACGCAACACACACTTTCTTTTTTAATACGTACGTATGCAACCTTCTCGTTAGAGTTATCTTGTTTTTTTTTTCGCTTTTAGAAACCACTACAAAATGCAATGTAGCACGAGGGACCAGAGGTATAACGCGTATTAACATTCCATGAACACCACTTCATCATGAAAATTTCCCCCTTCAGACTCATAAACATGAGCCTTTAAGAGGAATACTGTAATAGTGGAGAAGTAGTAGTTGAGAGCAACTATAATAAAACATACAGCACAGAAAAAGCAAAAAGGCAGGCAGACAGGCAAGCAAGCAAGCACGACGGGACATTACCAACGACAGAGAGAATGTGTGTGAGAGACGAGATCTAAAACAAAAATCCAAAAGTTCCAACCTAACAGATTATATATAGTAGCAGCACATACTATATTTGTGCGTGTACGTCTGTCGTGTTTCTAAAATACTGAAAGAGAATTAAAGTGGGGAAAAATTAGAAAAAAAGAGGGAGCAGAAACGGAGAGAGATAGAGAGAAAAAAATGCATAAAGTAAACGATATAAAAATTGCATGTAGAATTTATTACGCTTTTCCAAGCCAAGTGAGTGCAGCAGTGCATTGCAGCTTTGCAGGAGAATAAGCATAAAGGTAGTTTTTTTTAAAGAAAACGAGAAGCAGTAGAGACAAGAAGGGGAAAGATGAATAAACGAAAACCGGGGCAGAGCAATTTTTTGTCAGCACACATTACGTAATCCTTTCACACCAACACCCGGAAAATAGGCTCATTAAAAGATTTTCTTTTTTAGTTTACATACTACACCCAGGTATGTTTATAGTTCAGTTACAAAACTTACAAACGTTTTTCGTTTGCATACTACTTTGCTCGATGTTTTGGAAAGATTTAGACGATGAAACAAAATGCAAGCGGTGTGGTGTGTGGTGGTGAGGGCCATGACGACGCGACTGGGAGTACGCTCTACGCCCTAATAAAACATAAAAATATGCATTCTTTCATCCCTGTCAACTCGCGCACATCTTCAGGCTACTTACAAGTTGGAATAATGTTTTCCTCTTATCTTTTCTCCCTCCTTCTGACTTGTTTCGAGGGAGGAAAGAGAAAAACGTGAAGAATCATGGTAACAAAGTTTTAACCTTGCATGCTAAATATTCGATCAACACACAGCACCCGGTTTTCCTCCTGTTTTATCTCTTTTGTACTTTCGAAACCAGCTGATTTTTTCTCAGAGTGAGAGAGGGTAATACTTTTGGCCACTAAATTGTAGTATTACATCATTTGTGTGGAATGTAAGAAGTGAGAGGGCAAGAAAGGTATAAACAAAAAAAAAACAGGGGAAAAAGTTTTCTTCTTCGTCATCATCCCAAACTGTTTCCCAATGTGGTGACGGTGTGGCAGCAGCCGTGTACTAGCTAAAAAAATCTTGTGAAAGAGACGAAATTGTGGGATAGAATGAAATAAAGTTGCTTTGTGTGGCCTATTTTCTGTCATCACTGTAATAGTAGTAGTAGTTGTTGTTGTTGTCGTGATCTTGATCACCTCAGCCCTGCCCTAGTGTAAAAATTTCTATTGCGTATGCACTTGGAGAGTAAAGTGAGTTAAAAAGCATCAAATGGAATTTGCAAGCAAAGATGGTTGTTAAAATGTGTAATTTGTCCAGAAAATGATACTAAATCTCTTCTCTATTCTCGTAAACCGTTTCAGTGCCCTTCAATGAGTGTGGTTTTGTGTCTAGGGTTATAACTTATAACTATAGCCATTATCTTCTTCCCTTATTTGTGCACACCCACACACGCTGGTACTACACAAACAGGTTGGGAACTCATTCAGAGAGTTGCGTTGTTGTTTGTGAAACTTGCCAGTTGTACAAATGACGACAACGACGGTGTCCTAACTGTAGTACGTTGCATGTGATGTCATATTTTCTAGGGGATAAGGGCTGAAAGCCATTATGCAGAGATACGCTATTCGGATGCTACTATTCTGAGTGGGTGTTTTCTTGTAACCGGGAATAGAAATGAAGTACTTACTGATTCTCTGCGAGTCAAGTCATTTCACTTCAGCTTTTCGTTTTGTTTCCTTCTCCATCTCGTACTTTTCAACAAAAAAGTATAAAAAAAAATAAAGTTGCACCCCAAAACCATGTGTGATGGCAATGGTGGATGTGCCCGTACAGTAGTTTCGGAAAGCCACACTCTTCCTGCAAAACTTTTGGTTTTTCCTTTCTCTCTCCTTGTCTCCCTTTCCAACGCATTACTGTACTAAAGGACCTTTCCTCTGTTGGCTATACCCGCCAAGTTTTTTCTATTATACAATACATTTAGATTACGTCTGAAAACGAGAAAACTGTTGTGTGTGTGTGTGCGGAGGCATTTCTCATGTGATATGTTCCTTGATGGTCGAAGGTCATGAAACTCCAGAAAACTTGTAAGTTGAAGAAAAAAAACAGAATGCGTGTGTGAGAGAGTTGCAAGCAGCCACAATGGCCCAGCAGCAGTATATCGGTAACACCGAAAGTACCCCACTTAAAATTTCACAGTGACTACGCACAATATTTCACTTTTTGGGTTTATCCACTTTCCTCAACCTCCCACAACAACTACTTCTACAACTACAACCAGCACGCACACACACACACACACCACACAGTTACACAACTTACACAAGTTCTTTTACTACCGCTGCTACCATCACCATTTCTAAGATACTACCAAGTTTCATTAAAGTTGTTCTTGTTGTTTCGCCTTCTCCCTTCTAAGAAGGAAATTAACCTTGTGCGTCTATGCGTTATGTCCTCCTCCCACTTGTTCTTTCATTTTTATTCATAGTCCACACAGAAAATGGTAGCAGCAACCCAACTCAATCCTGGGAAACACGTAAACTCTATTTCATTTCCTTCAACAGATAAACAATTTGCAGTAAAAAATGGCACCACGAAAATATTTTTTACCCGGCTAAAACAGTGTGTTGTAGGATGGAGAATAAACAAACAAAGCAACAATCCTCACCATAATCATCATCATACATTCTCATCATGGTCGCGGCCGCCACCTTGACCATGTAGCCAGAAAAAGTTGTTCCACACAACACCCCACAACTTAACTTGCCTAACAACATTTCCGCCCAGAAAAGTCCAAAACACATTACTTAACTTTAAGTCTTCCATGTAGAGTCGTGTCACAACAATGCAAGGCTGTGCTTGCTCCTCTACGCTAAATAACATAATAAGGCTAATAATAGCTCTGCAGGTTTTCCTGAAATTTCCCTGCACTTTCCTGGAATAGTAGCAGTTTACAAATGTGTATGCACAAGTGCACAGAAATTTTTGCTGTGATCGCTCAACCCAAGCACGCATTAACATTGTAGAGATGATAGGCATTCAACATGATATTTTTACAATAATGTCGCGACATTTTAAGAATGCTTTGTTATGATGAGCACGCAGTCAAGCGGAGTGGAGTCACTATTGTGAATGTGCAAGGGGGATCGAATAATCGCATGACCGTTGTATAGGAAATAACACGGTTGATTTGCATACTATTTGAAATCCTTTTTATGTCTTCTAGTTACATTTAGAGAAATGGACTGGTAATATTATTCATGTCTACATAGTTTGTATATGTATACACTTTAGATGAAAAACATTTAGACGAGGAATTGTAGGAAAGCGAATGGAATCCTCAAAAAGATTTTTTTTTGGAAATATTGCTACAACTATTTGTACTACTAGTAGTCCTACTACCACACCACAAGTATGACTACCACGATGACAACGACCATTGGAGAAGAGCTACTATAATAGGGGGATATTACTTTTGTAAAATGGCGAGGCAAAGGACACTATAATAAAATAGCGCATAAGTAGTCATTTTGCCGGCGTCTGCAGTTAGCCGTCCTTTTTCTGTAGGATGGTTTTTTCTTCTCTGTTCTACGTATAAACTTGCCCTGTTGTACGTTTCGAGAGGTTTGCAATGATGGTGAACCGTTATTTATTTCATATTATGCCAGTGAGAGAGTTTTGTTAGTAGGTAAGTGCAGTAGTAGAAGTCGTAGTAGTAGTGGTGGTGGCAGTAAGTGTGGTAGAAGGCAGTAACACAAGTAAGTAGTTTGCACAGTAAAACAACTTTTTTTCTTCTGCTGGTTGGTGTTAGTCACTCACTACTTGTAAGGTTCATCTACGATTTAAAGTACCTAAATAGAAAAGTCTGTACATTTATATTTAGGTTTTCTGAGGCTATTTGCAAATTGTATACTTTATTGTCCATTTTGTTACATTTAATTTAAGCGTAGCGTAAGAATTCTGTCTAATGTGGCGTCAGTTGAAAAAAACAAGGTCTGCTGAATGAATAGAGGACAACAACGAACCATCAATTTTTTTGCAAATATTTGTAACTTTTTCAGTGCTAAAAATGAAACGCGGTAACAAGAAAAACCAAATTTGCCGCAAACTCAATCTTTCGATGTATTTTTAAGATTAAAAAGTCAACAAATTATAAGGATGGGACAAAAACTTTTTTCCAACCTTCTTCTCCTATTTTCGTGAATCTAGCTATCTTTTTAGCACTTAACTTCATGGACAAACCTTAGTACTCACTGGCTACATCCCACTTTCCCTATTACGACTGCTCTACTATTACTGACTACTACTACTGGACTAAGAAGTTTTATTGGTGTCTCCAGATTAATTTTAAGAGATTGGTAACATTCAGTGCTAAAAATGAAACGCGGTAACAAGAAAAACCAAATTTGCCGCAAACTCAATCTTTCGATGTATTTTTAAGATTAAAAAGTCAACAAAATTATAGTTTAAGGATGGGGCAAAACTTTTTTCCAACCTCCTTCTGCTATTTTCGTGATTCTAGCTATCTTTTTAGCACTTAACTTCATGGACAAACCTTAGTACTCACTGGCT
Organism: Callyntrura guangdongensis; assembly: GCA_027744295.1. Classification (NCBI taxonomy): domain Eukaryota; kingdom Metazoa; phylum Arthropoda; class Collembola; order Entomobryomorpha; family Paronellidae; genus Callyntrura; species Callyntrura guangdongensis. Next base: position 9,809 of record JAHZNB010004498.1, read on the forward strand.
ACACATCCCACTTTCCCTATTACGACTGCTACTATTACTGACTACTACTACTGGACTAAGAAGTTTTATTGGTGTCTCCAGATTAATTTTAAGAGATTGGTAACAACATGGAGAAAATTTAAAGTACAAACACAACAGATGTTCCTGCAAAACGATATGGCCGTTGTACATAACTTGTTTCGAGAAGACTCTCTCTCTCGGTAGTCTTCTCGGCTTTATTATTTAAGAGGCATAAAATACAAACTAGGATGGCAATGGAATAACATGTTGTTATTACACTATTTTATACATAGGCCGTTTAAATGTGCGTTGCCTGATGGCTTCTCATGCCTTGTGGTGCTGTAGCAAGTAGAAAACTACCTCTATGATGGTAAGAGAAAGCATAAGTAGTCATAGTACTGAGGCTAGAGAACTCATTGATTCATTTGCGTTTCCTACTTATATATAGATACTTGTCTTGTTACTTTCGTACAGAGAGAGGAGAGAGAGAGCCAAGTGCTGCTGGTGGTATAGTCACACAAATTACGTGCGTACTTTTACATGAGATCATCATCATCATCGTCATGAAAGCAGTATAAATATTCGGAATTACTCTCGCCTCTAAACTTTAAAATTATGTTCGCGTCTCTGCATAATATTATTATGCAAAGATAGATGCATGCTGGTAACGTAAAAAAAGTCTGTCAGGAGCAGTTTAATGGTACGTATATGGAGGTACTTAAACTGGGGTGAGATGGTAACACGAGCGCACAACATTGTTTGAAATTTCTTTTTGTGCAAAATTGGCGGAGTTTGCAACTTTAACTGGATTTGGTCTCCTTAGCCTTTCCTCCTTTGCGCACAGACAGACGCAGAAATGGGGGGATAGAAAACGGAAAAACTTGGCAGTTTTATATGTAAATGAGCTGGCTATTAGATACATGTGAATAGAAGTACCTAACTGTGTGGTCGTATTATTTATCACTTGTGGTGATGGTAAAGTTGTAGGAATAAGTTGAGGCACGGCATGCAATAATAGCAATCGGGTTTATAACAGAAGAAATAATATTGTACCAGCACTTTAAATGACGAATTTCACCTCGTTTTCAACTTTAAACTTTATACTTGTTCTATTACACTTTTCTGAATCACCCGTGTTTCTCCATTCCGTGGCTGAGCAATTTTGTTTTCGTAAGAGCGATAAATTTGCAGAAGAGAGGGAAAAAAATTGTTCAGCGACGTTTCCCTAAATCGGTTACACAATTTCTCAATTTAAACGAGAACACGTAATCAGGGTAATAATTTAGATGATTCTGATGATGGAAAGAGGGAAAAGTTTGTTTCTTTTTTGAACCAAGTAATAAAATTACGAGCCATCTCTTGTTTTCCGTATTATAGCATTTACAGTGTAGGTATGTATTCATGTTGGAATTTGTATGTATCTTTCCCAATGCTACACGTTCATGTAATTTGACTGTGTTAGGCGTGTTGCGTAAACTAACTAGTTTATTGAAAGCAAATTGTATTTTCCGCATAAAAATCTTGTTAGCATGAACATAACAGCACAGTAAAGCAGTAACTAATGAATTACTAGCACTACTGTAGCGAGCAAAGCAAATGTTACCGAAGACACAAATTTCCTTACCAATTATCGCTGAAGCAATTTTTCGAGTTAAGCTGTAAGCTAATTGTAAGATAATAAGTGTATGGACGAAACGACAAAAATTGTTTAGCGACAAATATGTCAAAAAGTAGCAAGAATCATAAATTAACCAAGGTTATAAGGTTATCTTTTATTTTCCTTGTCATTTACCACATTTCCGTAGGGGAAAAAAGGCTTAAGGTTCTAAATAAAATTTTGCCAGTTTTTCCAAAAACAGTTGTGTCTTGAGCTGCACATGATTTGCTACAGTGTTAATTTCGTGCCTAAGAAAGAAGGTATATGGTTCTATGTAAGTTGAGAGATATTTTCAAATTACCGTATGTACTTGTGTTACAGGTTTAACTAAACCTGTAAACAATTTCACTGAAATTACGACCTTTCGTTGTATAAGCGCATTTAAAACATGTTCCTGGAACTAAGCTGATACACAATCTGGTAAGCTTATAAAATGCTGCACTGTCCTTGCAGTAAGTATTTTTTCTAGGAATAATGAACCACCTTCTGTATCTAATGAGCACTCATTCCTTACCCAGTATTCTCTGCGGCTACTATGGTCATATGGCGTGTTTTGCATTGCAAATACTACTACGTTATCTTAGATAAGGAAAAGCATATATGATGCGCATTACCCGTAACAACAAGTTGTACCAATTTCTGGATTGTCAGCGATATCCACGGTTTCTCTCCGTGCAGACTTTAGTTGCCATCGCCTTTTTTAAAGGGTAAGCCACCTTGAAACATGACCACGTGGTCTTAAAACATTGAACTGTTTTTCCATGCTCTTCAACAAATCTACAAGAAAATAAATCTCTGTACATATTGCAGTTGTTATTGTACCTGAGCAGTAAAAGGTCTGCTCTGCTCTTTTGCCATTGTAATTTTTTGCCATCTCTCTAAAAAATCTGTTAGGTAATAAAAAAAACCTTACTAATTTCTGGCGAAAGCCTTATTTCTTTTATACCAAGATCACAAAATTATTGTTTCAAAACAACTATAACCGAAAGTGCTTTTATATTTCATTTTCCTTTTTCATTAGTATTTACTCAACCCTTTGTTGCTTTTAAGAAAAATGCAAATACTTATTTACGTTTGTTCTCGTGTCTGCTGCCCATTTAGACCTGAAAATATTAAAATAATATAATTGTAAAATAATAACAACAATAAGATTTCAAAAGTAAACACTTAACATAGGTACAACACACCGTCGTGCAAATAAAACACACACACATGTTTGTAAAATTACCAGATATATTGGAGTTTGTAATTGCGCTGATGCTGTGTGTGGTTTTACGTAACTTTTTCTAACTCTCCCTCTTGTTTGCTAGCCATTTCTCTGCTTTCTCTGTTGCAATAAATAGCCATGATGATGACGATGATGATGACCATGGTCGCATGGTTGTGTAGTAGCCGTAATTGCGCTGTTTCTTTCGCTGAAAACAAACGTAAACACTACATAAACGGGGTAGATTAAAAGTGTGTATTATTTGTGTTGTTCTTATTATTTTTCTCCATTTCTAGTACAACTTATCCTGATGGTGGTAAGTCTTAGATGGCTAAATAAAGATTTCCTGCCACACACACAATATTTCCCTTAGGTCTGGCTGTGTCGTTGTTATTATTATTGTATATCCTGTTTGCAGAGTTCTCAGGTTTTTTTTCTCCAGCACCAGCGGTAAGGATATTTTACAAGATAAGTTAGTTGGGACGGAAACAGACGTTGCTGTAATATAAAATTGCGCCACAGAACAATACTGGTTTTTTGGTGGTAAATGGTCAAAGTCGCCCACCAGAGTGACTGTAATAAGGAACATGTTGTGGAAAAATGCTCGTTTTTCCACTTTCTTCTTATTCTTTTTCCCTCGTCCTGGTCTCTCTTTCCCTCTCTCACTTACTCTCTGATTGCGTTTTTCTCTCTACCTAACGCCAAAAAACGACCTCCTCTGCCTACTGACAAATGGGTCGCTTTACTGAATGACTCACATGGGGGGTCATCCTTTTACTTGTTCAAATATATTTTATGCTTTTCATTTCCATCAGTTGTTGTTTTCGCAGCCGTTACGTCACACAACTTTCAACTACCACAACAACAACAACGGTAGTAGTAGTAATAGCAGTAGGTGTAGTTGATAGTAGTAGTACGAGCTGCAAAACAGCAGTTGTAGTAAAAATAAACAAATAAATACACTTTATGGGAGCTAATTTTAGCATGTTGTACCCCAACTTATAAATAAAGCTTGTTTAGTGGGTAGTGGGCAGTGTGTGTGTGTCGTACCGTGTACACGGCAATATTTTACAGGGGAAGCGACCTACACCCATCAACAAACTACACACACAAATACACACACTTTATTGAGGAAAATTTAGTAAGAAATTCACTTAACTACATTTTATTGCCGTTTTTCGTCTACTTTAGCGATCAATAATTGAAAAAGTGGTTGCTCTAATGTTATTGTTGTTATTTTGTGGAAGCCAGAAAAACAGTAATTTTATTACCCAGGAAGGCCTTTCTCGTTCTTACCATATTTTTTCCTCGCTGAAAGAGACCAGGTTTGGGCGTTCTCATTTTCATCATCCTAGAAGTAATCAGCATCATCATCGCCGTCACGTTTGTACAACACTACAGAGCGCAGCGGTAGCAATATAACAACGTTTACAAAGCTCAGCACGACAAGGATTAAAAAAATGTTTTATATACGCAAAAAATGCAAAGCATTGTGTACTGTTTTGTAGCTAGCTTTTTTGTTCTTTGTCGTCGTCGTCTTCGTCTACTACAGCTAAAAAAACCATAGAAGAGTTGCATCGTTAACAACTTCCGTAAACCATAAGGAAGCGGATATAAAAAAAAGCACAAAACGTTTTCATTCTCCCATCGTCGTCGTCATTCCCGTGGCGAAAGATTCATTTTTTTTGTACTTTTGTATGCAACAAAGAGGAAGCAATCCACAACACCACCAACACTACAACTACATACACGAATTCATTGCATTGACATCAGCATCATCACCCTTAGTCGGTTTTTTTATAACAGCAGCAGCGGAACGTTTGACTTTTCAAGTGAAAGGGGAAAAATCACTGCGGGGAATAAACTCACCAGCAACAACGACACGCATAACGAGATTGTGCCAACGGTAAAAAATGAGAATTTGAGACAGGGAGAGAGAAAGAGAGGCGGAAGCTGCTAGGTTTGACACTAAGGCAGAGACAATATATTCGTACGTGTACACATACACAAGTACTCTGTACTTGGCAAGCCGGGAAGAACAATAAATGCTCATGAAGAAAAATAGGAAACTGCTGAGGATGTTGATGTTACTGATGATGATGATGAGACTGACGAACTTGATTTCTATAGGTGACTGCTGAAAATCTAGTGCCGTTTGCACTTTATCCATGCACTTTTTTGTGTTCGATTTTGTAAGCATTGTTAGAGAAAGGGAGTTATTTTTTCCACAAAACAGGAAGAATCTTTTGTACTGTCTTTCCAGCCCTCTGTCTCCGTCTCGTTGTCTGCATACTCAAAATGACCCCTTGTTGTGTTTTTCCCTCGCCAGACAGTTCGCTCAGGCATTTTCAGTGTTAAAGACCTAAAATGGCAAAGTACTTGCTTAATGTGGAAAATGCATTGACATTAGGTACAGTGCACAATATTACATTGACAGAGGGCCTTTAATATAGAAGGAGATAAATAGAGAAGTCGTAGAGAAAGACAGAGAAGGATAGAAAGAGAAAGAAAACACAGAGAGAAATAAAGGAAAAGGATAAAAGTGCTTCTCTTGTACTTTTTCAATCGCAGTTAAAGTTGAAGTAAGACGATCAGGAGAGGAAATTGGATCACATCCTCCACTCAAAATGCATGCCGTAGTAGTTTCTCCACTGTACTACCACTATTCCCATAAACTGGCAGCCGTATAGACATAAGTATTTTACAGAGACACACGTCTGCAAAGTTGCATTAGTTACGCACCTCGAGATATAGCATAAATATATTATCATTCCGGTAGGAGGCATATATGGGCTCAGACTCTCTTGGAGAGAGAGAGAGAAAAAAACGAGAAGAAAATCAGAGTTGGATGTCTTTCATTCAGGCAAGCAAGACAACAAGAAGGATGATAATATTATAGCTTTTACGCTTTTAAATGGAGAACTCAAGTGCGATGGATGAATCAATGTTGTGTTTGCTTCACTGATTCTCTGAGTATGTGTGTGTATCTATGTTGTATGCATGTGTATGTGTCTGTAGTTGTTCGTACGGTTGTCTCAAAGTGAGTGAGTTTTAGTCTGAGAGAGTGAGTGAGTACTTGTAGGATTACCGGAGTTTGATATCATTATGTGTCTGTTGTCTTTCGTCTTTCTTCCTTTACTTCTCCCTCTCTCCATCCTCCTTTCTCCGGATTTCTCTCTTCTCATTTCCCAATCCATGTTTGTGCTCGTCAATGTAATACCTCGTAGTGGGATGGAGTGTATATTTATGCATTGTAGTGGTGTGGATTTCTCACTCTTTGTGTTTTCATCAATACTTTCATCTACCTTTAATGCATCTCAGGTTTCAACATTTACCGCTTTCATCTAACAAGGCGTGTGTGGTTGGCTCCTAGGTGAGAAATAAATTGAAGTAAAATGGTAAGTCAACGCAACAAGAGCATGAAATCATGTCCCGTGAACAACAAATTATAGACAGATTTCCATTTGTAGATGTAATTGTGGGTTTCCTGGATATTTCGCGTAGGTTTTGTATCCTTGTGCAAAAGGGTAAAAGATTTGTTGGTCGAGACACATTAGTGAAACGTATAGTTGATAGATTTTACGACTGGATACGGAAAATTTTGAAACAAGTCTTGTAAAGGAAAATAGGAGTGTACAATTTGGCAATTTGGGATTACTCAAAGTTTCGTAGAAATCCTTTTGGTAGATGTTGGTTCTGTTCGAAGAAACTATAATTGAATAATCAGCAGCATTAAAAATCTATTTTTTCGACAGGCCTTTTTACTTAAATTACAGAAAAATTTTGTCCTCACTTTTGACCCTATTTTGTCCCTATTTCCTATATTATAGCATTGGCGACCGTAATGGGAAATAAATCACTTAATGTTGCGTCGGTTTTTAGGCTGAAGAAAGCGCGACAGAGTGCGAGTATATCCACTTATTTTTAACTGTGCTTTTTAACCCAAATTTCCATTTCCCCTTTGCTCTATTTTTCATTTGTCGTCGTCGTCTCTTTTCTCCTTTTCTAGTTTCCTCTTTTTCCTGTATTTTGACTCCGTCTTTCCTTTTTTCCATTTTCGGATTACCATTACCACCACCGTTTCCATAACTTATTTACCAGTACATTGCTACTTAAGCGACAAAAACGACAAGGAAAGAAGAGCGAGTGAAGAAAAAAAAATCATCCCTTTTTTATTCCTTATTTTTATACTACCATAAAACATCAGCATGTAGCTAAGGTTTACCGTAATATGATATTACGCAAATTCTATTGCACGTTATTTCGCTCGGCTTTAAAATTCTCTCTCCCTCTTTCCTCTTGATTTTGAGGTCGTCACTTTACATTCAGCTTTCTTTTATTCTCCTTCCTCCACCACCACATCACACTTTTCTCAATAATGGGCACAGCTTCCTCTTCCCCCCTTTCTGCTTCCACCCTGCCAGTTTTTCCCTCTCCATCTCCACAGCACGAATTATGAACGTGTCCGTCTCTCTGTGTATGCGTCCATTACACA
>JAHZNB010004499.1:0-18847 GCA_027744295.1 Callyntrura guangdongensis
GGAGTCATAATAGATAGAGAATTTAGACGTTTGAGAAATCCTTGGCTCCTCAAAACTAAATTTGGACAATGTTACATTACTATTTTTGTCATCGTAGCTATACTTATTATTGGTATTTTACATTGTAATTATATTTTGAGTAATTAGTCCAGTTAATTTAGTACTAGTCTTTGGGTATAGAGTTGGTCAATAGTTTGGATGCGTGTGTGAACATTAAAACCTTAGGATAATTGCCCAGATATTAACTGGAGGTGGATTTGATTACAAAATTTCAACATATGAACCAAGAGTTAATATTATAAAGCGGCAATACCAAATTAAATACATGAATTTCGTTTGGAAGCATCTCTCCCAACTTTGAATCTCTATGTCTGGTGATCATGTTCATCAATAGAACTTTTTTGGCGTTTTAATGACGCTCAACATTTCTGGATTGCTACCTGGGCACAACTATATATGTTCTGTAATGTAGAAATCTTAAACTCATGTTTTTCGCACGCTTACATTTATTTTATTGATTCCAAAAGTAGCCAGGTATATGCACAATTTGTCTGGAAACCGGCTAGTACCGTCAAATAAAACTCATGCATTTATTTTCAAAAATTTTCAATAATTTTGTTCGTGACGTGCGTAGTGTGACTATGTGGAAATGACAAGGAATATGCACAAGAGCAAAACTTTACTTTACTTCGGGTACTTGTATTTGTAAAAGAGAAAACTCCATAGAAATGACAATTAAAAGGATAACTTTTAAAAATAAACAACAGAATGTAAATACATGAAGTTTCTTAAAAAACAGAAAACCACAGTACCCTCAGTATGCCTTTATGTACACACAAAGCTTTCTTTTATGTACTATTATTTACCAGATGAGAGATGATACGTATTTACGTTCTAAATTTATTTTAGGTAGTTACGTATAGATAATGAAAAATGAAAATGTCACATTAACTCAGCATATTTCAATCCTAAATAGTAAAGCAGCACCTGCCTGTCCCGCATTGATGGCATGATATAATATGCTCTTAGATATTTGACGTATAGATAATGAAAAATGAAAATGTCACATTAACTCAGCATATTTCAATCCTAAATAGTAAAGCAGCACCTGCCTGTCCCGCATTGATGGCATGATATATTATGCACTTAGATATTTGTATTCGAACGAATCTTTCATTAGTTCAGTGTGTATGATTGTACGAAACAATTTTATAAATGAAAAAGTCAAGTGAAAATTTCCAAATTTCAATATGTTTTAAGACAAGCAAAAATTATTGAATTACAGGGTGCTACGATGGTAAGATTCAGGAAAGAAGAAGGAAAATAACCTGAAAGTGAGAACTGTGGTGGTAAGTAGCGCTTGTATTTAAGACATTTGCGTACAAATACGTGGAATTTTATTTCAGAAAGCAGTGTCACACAGTCTGCCTTTTTTCAGCACTGTACATGGTACACGTGCTACTACCACTTTACCAAATTTATCATCATTATCCTCGAACCATGTTTAAGGCAGCATTACGCATTCGATGAACAAAGGATATTTCATTTCAGCCGTCATCAAACTCATAGCTGGCGTGGTGAGTCATTTTTGTAGTCGTTTTTGGCCGGAGAATTTACTTTATGCAATGCATTCGTATATGCTATATTCGTATTCGAATATGCTGTAACAAAAAGCTAAGCAACCAAGGTTTTAAGTACAAAACGAAAACCACTTTATACCTCTACGGTGCTACGTTCTATGGACAAACCCATAGTACACACAAGTACATAGTTTGTCGGACGAAATAAAAATTTAATTGAATGAATATTTTCTTTAATTGTGTAAGGCTGGTTCGTCAAGTGGTTTTGTCTTGGTTATTGAACTATGGAAAGTTGTGAATGCCATAAGTCAATATAAGCCGTCATAACTACCAAGAAATATTTACATGAAATTTGTTAAAATAAAAAATTGTTTCTGTGCCAAAATGTGCTTTCAAAAGAAAATGAGGGGAAACCAATGATGGTAAATCGGTGAAAAAAGGAGCCGGCGAAAGTAACCAGTGATTACCGTAATTTCTTTAATAACTTCGAAATTTTTGTGATCATTACGTGATTTATGAGATTGATACGTCATTTGATTCTTGTCATTGCTGCGGTCGACGGAAAGACACAGTCAACGAACCCAAGAAGCACCTTGGTCGATTCCCACCAGGCTTCTTACTAACATCTTAAGAAGTAAGCTAAAATTCTGAATGTTTGCAGTGTTTGTTGGTTTTGTTCAAGTATATTACTCGACTGTATTGTATCAAATGCAAGTACTGGAATACATAAGGTACATAGATTGTACGTAATATGATAATATTACCTACAAGATTAATACAACAATAATAGCTACCTATAGATAAACAAATTTTTAAGAAAATGAAAATGATACTGTAGCAGCTTGCGGCTACTTGCGAGGTTCGATAAATAAAGTCAAAGGTATTGTAAAATATTGAATACTTTAAAATAACCCGCATTATTTTATTTCCCTATTCCGTACCACCAAATTACAATAATTGATCTCACTCGATCATTTAATTAATAAAAATAAAAATTATGACACGCAACTTGTGTCTTATTACAATAATAAAAAGTGCGAATATGCAACTTGCATTTCATCACGACTGGAGACGACTAAAACTCTGACTGACTGCTACTCACTCCCGCTCACTACTTACTTGCTTGCAGCCAACTAGCAATTTCACAACTTCAGTCTCACGCAACTAACCGACAAAATACAACCACAAGTAATTTTTAAACTTAGGCGGTAAAAATACAAGAACAAACAATTCATATATTAAAAAAGTATGTATAATGTGAGACGGCGAATTGCATCTTCTTCAAGCAGCAACAGATACTATAAAACTTACTGTTTCGGTTGCCGATTGGAGATATTTATGGGATGATGATGACTCAATTTTAGAGGCACACAATTGTAACTGAAGAAGTGAAAACTCAATAGGAAAAAATACGATTTACATTTGTCTTCCAGCAGCAATTCTCATATTTTCAAAAGTATTGGTCTGATAAAATGATAACTGAATGGTGTATTGGAATTTGTTTTGCAACAATACACATTAAATTGTCACGTGATTCTCAAAAAGCTCACACTGTTCATATAATGGTTATGATTGGAATTGGAATTTAGTAACTTAATAAACAAATTGTGTTAATAACTGACGGATAAAAATACCAACCTTATAATTTAGCAAAAATCAACATACAACTTTAAGTTATTTTCCCTGAAGGAGCCTCGTCTAAACTCCAGGTTCATGCTTTCGCGTTAGTAGGATTGGTACTTGAACATCGGAAAAATGAGTAATTTTCTGTTTCTCAGTGAATGTTTACAACGCTTGATGCTGTAGTTAAAGAGATTTCCCAAGATCGTTCTTCTTGCAGTTTAGATTAAAGTCCACAATCACCATATTTCTCGTCTTCGTCGAAAAAATTCACTAGAAACGTGAACGATGATGAGATCGGTAGATAGCACCGCTAAAAGGAATTTTAGCTACAATAATTTCAACTTAATTAAAAATAGTTGTTTTCGAAACAACTTTATAAAATAGCTGTCAAGTTGGTGGTAAAACAAGTTTTCACGATTCCTTTATATTTTGATATAACTATGCTCCACATTTGAGAACGTTTTTACTTTTTGGCGTGATTAATAAAATATTTCCCCGCATACTTGCCCATAATAAATTGTCAATGCCATATTTAAAATGTGAACGCGACATGATGTACATTCCTTTATTGTAGGTAGCTATTACTAGATCAGAAAAACTAATGTAAAAATGTAAAACTAACTACAGTATTGTACAGATGTCCAGGGGCGTAGCCAGCTCACGAATTTGGTGGAAGCAAGGCGGAAAAACTACAAAGAAGTGCGTAGAATATTCTGACGTATTTTTCAAAATGTTGAGTTTGAGTACCGTTTTGTAAAAAACGGGAGGCGGGGGTGGTTTGCTCCAAAATATCGTAAAAATTTCCATTTCGTAACCTTAAGTTATCAAAAAAAAATTATTTCGGAACGCAGCCAATGTTTAACCATAATGAAACTATCCAAAAAGTCGCAAAAATTTTGAAAATTGTTAATATTTTTTACGACGTCTATTTGGAGGAGGAACGTGCCCCCGATGCCCAATTGTCTAAGCCGGTGGAACTCATACACCTAGACATATTGTAAAAACGTCACCTAAAATATGAAATATAATATCTACATCAAAAATCACATCCATATTTAATATATTAGTTCCAGGCATCTCAAAATATATGATAAACACTCATTGTGTCTGTATCTGTTATGATTCCGATACAGATGACTTGTTGGAGTGTAAACCAAATTGTGTTTATGTTCGCAGTGGCCCCAACTTAATTCGAACGCGCCGTACGAATGTTTTCTGCAAAGAACAGCAGCAGCAGCAACAAAAAATTCTTCCTGTTTAAATATTAAATGAGACCGATCAAAAAAAGTTGGTTGCCGAACATGGAATTCACTTTTATTTTTGAGAAACACAGCAGAAAAGTATGTTGTCAACATTGTATTAGATTCAGTTTTCAGGGAGAAAAATCATCACCACTGCTGCTGTTGAACGACGCAAATTTAGCATAGCTAATATAATGTATTTTATTTTTTTAAGAAAAAAGGAAAAGGAACAAAAGTGATTTCATTTTCAATCTTGGGATTGTTTCTCGTACAAAACAACAAAAAACGATGATGTTTGAAAAAGTGAACTGCTTATATTCTCTTTCTTCATATTGCATCTAATCACACTTTTCATGTTTCTTGTTTGGTGTAGTTGGATTTTCATGACAGAAGTAAAACCAGCTGTGGTGGTGGTGACGATGATCATGGTGATTATATGCGGAACATTTTTTAAAACAGTAATGGCAAAAAATACACATGTTTAAATACACAATAAGTGTTTTGTTTATCGCCGATTGGTTTCCCAAATTTGAAAATTGTATTTGTTTATTAGGTGAATGTTTATTTGTATTTTTTATGATCAACCATAAATAAATATGTTTAATTGAGCTACCGAGCAATTTATATCACTATTATTGTTACTAGTTCTCCGTCAATAAATTTAACTACTCCAACACCTGAGAGCACTCCCGTAATTACACCTGAATACAGGACTACGATTGCCCCTGGCAATGTTGAAGAAAACAGTTTTGTCGGAACGTCTCATCTTAATTGGAGTCTCGCCGTCACTGGGTTTCTACTAATTATGTTTATTGTACTGCTTCTTGGTCGCTTTTACGTTCATAGAGAAACCTGGTACTAAAAATTTCTCATATTTTATACAACAACCATAATTACATTTATTACATGTGTATTTGGTTACCTTTTTACTTGTAGGTTACAAGGGTAATGACGTTATTGATTTTCAGTACGTAACACTTATTCCTAAATAGCTTTTATTGTAAATGAAAATGTAGCATTTAAGTAGATAATATTGATGATATTGCAATGTTTGATTATTATACACCCACTTGTTATATTATAGTTTGTTATGATATGCTAATTTTGATTTTGGAATCTGAATTTGAGTAAAATAAAAAATAAAATATTTGAAATAAAAACTAAATTTGGATTAAATCACGTTAACATAATTTATTAGATAAATTACTTTTATTAGTGTTAGTACTATATCAATTCTTACTTTGTTAGCTCTTACCTTATCAATTTATCATTATTCGTCCTAGTTGCCACTGTGCATTTGGCAGCCACATGTAATCTATTAGTCTTAGCTGTGTCTCAATGTTAAGGGCGTATGGGTCTAAATAATTAGATTTTTATTAAAGATATGACAAAAATTAAAAGTTAATTGCTAGTTAGTGTAAGTACATACTTGAATTGTATTAGTCCTGATTCAAATTAGAGTGAATTAAAAATTAGTTAGGATATGAAACCAAAAATTTACCAAATTAAAAATACTATAATTGTCGTTTGCGTGGATAGTATAATTCTCTTTACCCGGCTAAATAGTTTTTAATTAACATTTTGTGATTTAAAACTGAGTTATTTCTTATTCTCTAATAACTTGCTGATACAAAATATTACCCAAATTAAGAATACTATTATTGCCGTGTTCTTAGATAGAATAATCGGCCTAAATCTCGGCCAAAATCTAAACTAAATCCTCCTAAATTTATCCGCCTAAACAGTTTTTACTATACCAAAATCAAGCAGGAAAATGTGGTTATTTAAACTATTAACATAATTCAACTTTATTAACTTTTATCACAGTTTAAACGTTACTCCTGTTTTGATGTTATTATATTAAGTCTTATAGTATTGGGAACAAATACAATTGTACTGGGCGTAGTGTCATAATTACACAGTTAAAGTTAAGCATAATGCATTAACAATATAAACAAAGTTTAGATTAGCAAATTAGCACATTTTATAAACTTTAATTTTATTGCAATAGACACAGTAAATTTACAGTCTTATCCACAATGTTTGAGTAGACATTGACTTTGGTTGATTTCTGAAAAGTTGAAAAACTTAAGTCAGTCCATAATTGGAGGCAATCAGTTGCTGTGCTTTAAGCAGTTTTGTGTTCTTTCGCTGTTCATAGTTTGAACTGGCTATCTCACGTTTCCAAATATGTATCGTTGATTTACTACATTCGTGAAATTCAACACCAATGTTGAATTTCGTGTATTGTTATTTCAAGGCATATGAAAAACATTATTACAGTTTTATTTATCAAAATGTATGTAAAAGCTGGAACTGAACCCCAGAACGTCAGAAGCATCCACCTCAATAAAATTACCGCCAGACTAATTACAGTCATCCACGTCCCAGCTATATATTTTATATGCTGCATGCCAATTTGATTTATACAATTAAATTGATTCAACAAGCTCAATGCCATCGCGTTGAATGGTCTGGTAGCAAGTAGTTTAATGCAGTCAGTGTATGTTGCGACTACAGCGAGTATGCAATAAACATCAAAGCTGAAAATGTACATCATGTCTTGAAAAAAACAAATTTATTCGCAAAAAAACGTAATAAATTAAATGTAAAGGCTGCAGAAGGAGTCCTAAGGCAATATGGAAAATAGTGATTAGTTATCAAACCTGGAGGATCCTTCTAGAGAAATCTATACAGTGTTGAATAAACCAAAGCTAAATAAAGGTTCAAAATAAAGGATTTATGATATAATTACCATTTGAAAATATGCTCTATTTAGAAGGCATTTCTCTGTTACGTTGAGCAAAATGATATGATCCGTATTGCTCCAGACTATTACTGAACTGCATAATACTTTTGAACAAAACCAACCCCTGTAGTACGAGATTATTCCCATGAGAGTCAAAAAAGAAACCATGACGTTTGCCAATCCTAAGTACGTTGGCGTATTCATTGAATGTATGACAAAGGCATCCAAAGCTACAAGTACACATGACATAATGTAAAGTAACGTAACAAAATTACGTATCAGGAAGGCAACAATTTGCTTGGATTTTTGACAACGACCACTTTCTTTTCTACATGGTCTATGACAATCGGCACTGGATACGGCCATAAATGACTGTAGCATCTGTTAATAAACCCCATTGTCTCCCACTGTAGGTACGACGTCATATTGTAATTAGACTAAATATATTTTGCTTTTAAACTGATTACTTTTGCTGCTATAATGTTAATATGTTGCCAAATAAAAATTAAGCCATGGCACTACAATATAAAAATATGCAAAATACTGAATTTTTTATTAATGCCTGCAAGGTTAGAAAAATGTTACGGACTGAACCAATTCATAACACATCAAAATCGTAAAGTCGAGTGAAACAAGGAATATCTGTAAAATGAGGTTGTCATACGTAAAATATTTGTATATGACTTCGAAAATTAATTGATTAAAATATACCTCACAACTATAAAATTATTTTTCCTAAAGATTACATGGAATACGATAGAAATAAAGAAAGTTCTCTATATTTATTAGAGAGATGGTAACTTTTCCAAGTCAGAAGAAAAAATGTGGAAATTTCTGACATTTCCCAGTCGACTGTTATGAGCGGAGAGTAAGATAATTTCTTATTTGTGACTTTTTAATTGGAAACTTTTCGGACCTTTTTTATTTCTGCCACATGCCAATACTAGGTTGTATAGGGACTAATTTTTAAATGCTTATCAAACCTGCTAGCAGAGAAGCGCGATGTCTACACAAACTTATGGCCCACGTCATTCGCAAAGTTGCCACGTTTCTAGCGTACGCTGCACATGTTTGGCCAGGAGACAAAACACATTACTTTGTTATTGATTCATGAACATTTTCATAAGTTGTAGTGGTTTCTCGCTAAAACCTTTCATAAGTACCTCCGTACAAGAACAATCGTGAACTACACTTTCGCAAAGTGAAGCCACTGAAACACGTGAAAAACTCACGTGGTATTGTGGGCCAGATATCAGATAGTATTAGATTAAGGCATTCGAGCTATAAGGATTCGATCCTATAGTGAGACTAGGTTAAGTATGTATAGAGGAGTCAGCAGAAGTTCTAGCAACGCCAATTATAACAAAGCCTCGGTAGCTCAGTGGCGTAAAGCATTGCCGATCGTTAGCAAAGGTCCCAGGCTTCAATGCCTGACTGGGGTAGCATATTTTTGGTCAGTTGTCTGGAACTTATCTTCGCCTCGTTAATTTGTTTTTTTGAGAATTGTTGTTGATGATGATTATTTTTAAGTTTCCCTTTAAATATTATTGCCATAGTAGCAATAACGAGCTACCCCCTTCTCCCCATTTTCCTATCCTTTTCCTTATTGTTTCCCGAATTAGGTATAGTGAATACAGTTAGGTATATTGAGATAGTCTCTATCTAACATTCCCCTTATCCCCAATCTAGCCCAGAGTATATAATAAAAAGGATTTATGTATTGGAAACAAGCTTCCTTAAATTTGTTGATTAAAGGCGCATTTCAGTTATATTAAATTTTAAAGATAAACATGGGTGTGTACTCGAAGTTTAAGGGTTATAACTTTGCGAGAACCAAATCAGTTTGCAATGGAATAAAGTAATGTTAAACCAATGATATGCAGGGACGACACTTTTAAAATGACAAACCCACGAATAATTGAATGCAAATATGAGTTATACCGGCCAAGATATGTTAAATTTTCAACCTTATTAAACACAGTTTTAATGGATATACAAATTAAAACTGCCGGCCATTTCTGCTACGCGTCGAAGCTCATGTGCAATGCAAATAACATGGCTAACTATACACTAGGTTGAATATCTTTAATGTTTTCCTGCTTTCACCATAAAAGGAAACCATCTGTAAATACAAAGTGCAAACATTTACTTAATTATGACTTCTTACATGTGTTTGCAGTTACAATTAACTAATTTTAAAATCGGGCAGCATCTTTATTTGTAAGGGCATAACTAAACAACCTTAGTAGTTATGTTCAGAATAGTTTGCCGTCAAAAAATTGAGCTATTTTTCCAAAAGAGAATGACATGTGCGGACAATGAATGGACAGAGGTTTGCACGAGGTGCATTAATGAAATTAATGGGTCTCGTCAAGAAAGAATTACCATGCTCGGTCTGTAAATGGAAAATCAATATCGTCCCGATAAAAAGATGCTCTCCTATTTTATTTTTAGATCATAGGTTCAATTTTAAAATTAGAATTTTTAGGGTTATCGCAGACGTATTTTGCCTCACTTGTTTGTGCTCATATCGGAATATAAACAAGTGGTGTATTTCCTTTTTGTGCCAAAAACAAAAACTTCAATATGCTCAAGTACAAAATATTCCTTGTATACGTTTGTGTACCAGAAAAATACATATGCAAATAAATCCCATATTTATTTTAGGTAGTTGTGTATACAAAAAAATCAGTATTAACTCTGCGCATCATGAGCATTGTGAACATGCTGAGGGAATATAATAATATATTCTTATACATTGGCATTCTGACCATTATTTTAACTGATAAGTGTTTGTGGGGCATTGGCTCACATTTCATTTGTGTTTAAAAATGAGAACAAGAATTCGGACATTCACTATGTAATAAAGGGCATACAAACACAAAACTGCCTCGAACCTATTTACCCGCATTAAAACTTGGAGTGGAGTTTTTGGCTTGTCACTAGACCTGGTATCACTACAAAATTTGAGCTAATTTGGATAATGTTTAATTTTTGACACCCAAAATGATCCCTGGGGGTCACCTAAATTTACTGAAATTGCACTCCGGAGGTGCCACAAACTTAAGGAACCTATGTACCAAATTTGAGCAGTTTTGGTTTAAGTTTAATTTTTTAACCAACAAATGACTTCCGGGTGTAGACTAAATTTGCTGAAGTTGTATCTCATCGGTGGTGCCATAAGATACCCGTCTCAAATTTGAGCCAAAATAACTGAAGCGGCTAGCCTGTAGATTGACGACAGACAAGCAGACAGACGGACAATCATTCAGATGGACCGACAGACAGACAAATACGCTAATTTCAATACAGCTATGAAATATTTTTAATCAGCGGGATAACATCATGACCCGTTCATGTGCATTCCTTTTATGTATAAAGCACCCTGGTAGTGGCAAACTCAGCATCGAAAGGGGTAGCCGTAATCAAATTAAAAAATGCTTTCAACTTAGCAAGTACCTTAACAGATGAGAAGAGAGTAAATCCAAATGTACAACGACTGAAAGCTTGGAATATTCAATGATGAATTTTGTCATTAATCGTCGTAGTGAATATAATTTAACCAACATTATGAAGCAACGGTTTACAACTGATCTGACTTCAAACTTTCGAATAGCATACATATACAAGCAAAATGGGTATCTACAAATCAAATTCAAGATGCAGTAGCCTGTTGTTTGTAACAGGATATCACTCAGATGCAATTATAGCATATGTTACAGCCATTGTGACAGAAAGCCTATTGCCAAAAACATTAACAAAAAGGGTTTAATGCTATTTTAATTAAAAATTATACCGTTTTCAAAGTTATTGTTAGCAGCTAGATTAAAAAGGAGTCAATCAATCAATAATAAGTTTTGTACAATGTCAAAAAAAAATGTCACGTTGCATGCTGTCTTCACGTATAAGTTATATCCATCAATTAAACATACCTTTCGATTGGCGAAACACTATTTAAAAAATCCTACCCATGTAGAAGTTATGGTGTGCAAGAAAACATCAGAACGGACAAACACGTGGACTACCATTCAATTACATTAGTTGACGATGTCGGTAGTTAATCAGCAATGTGACTAATAATGTAAGGCACGAATTACCACTACGAATTACTAACGTTTAGGATTTTCTTTTTAGGTAAGGTCTGGGCTGTTTGCCAAATTTGCTTTCTATGTTCCTGTTGGTTGTACGTACGTTCTGACATTGTAGTAAACGGTTTTTTGCACATTAGGTATTTGTTTTGTTATAGTTTTGTAGTATATTTCTGATAAGTGTATTCGTTATAAACTGATTCTGAATTTCGGTCTGTCATTTATTCAAGAGTGCTGAAACTAATACGACGATCAAATAAATTGGGAAGCTGTCTTATAAATATTTATAGAATCGTACTACATCATATAAAACTGGATAATGTAGTAGGAGCGAGGATTTAGATTCATGAGTTTTTTGCAAGTTACCCCGTGCGTTTACTCTGTACTGAATAAAGGGTAAAACTGAGACATAAAACCGGTTTCGTATTGGTTTTGTTCAGAGTATCCAACTTTCCATGTCCAGCACCATTTTTAATGGAAAGCGGACAACGGACAGTGGAAAGCGGATACCGGAAAGCGGACGTTTCATTGTGCCCCACTGTACTTTGCTTATCATTGTCCGGTGGACAGAGCTCAAGATCGGTGGACAAAGTAGATAGTGGAAAGCGGACACTGTCCGCTTGTCCACTGTCCATGGATACTCTGGTTTTGTTAGTTATTGTTTTTGAAAATTTGTGTACAGTCTGTGTCTGCTATATAATTGTTAAAAGTAAAAGTTTTACATCAAACATACCGTGGTAAGAACATGGCAGTGCACAAACATCACAGTTTCATGAAACTATTACAATTGTAGTGACACTTACATCTAAGAATTTGGACCATACATTTTCCAGGGGGTTGTATCAAGATATACATAGGTACGTTACCGTCCACCTACGCTTTCTAATAATTGATGCTGATAATCTTACTTTGCACTTAAAAAAGTTTCCTACATAATCTCGATACAAGTTTACTTTATGATATCAAGATTTTAACCTCGAAATTTGTCTACCTTGGGTCGTTAGTTACAATATTATTTGTTACAGATGGTCGAATCGACACTGTGATCGGTGTACACAAATAGAACCGTCAAATATCCCTACTTGTAAAAATGCGATTTTTTGAACTAATCTTATTGGTTGTTGATTGCTGCTTTACAAATGCAGATCCTTTAAGATTATTTAGATTTACATCGTTCGGACAATTTATTTCTGAACCGGTTGTTTCCGAAACCAAAGATTTTCCTGATTTAGTTAACCTTAATGATTTTGTGGATGTCTTTGCATCACAAAAATGCATCGTGGGAATTGACAACAGTTTAGGTGTGGACATTAGTCCATCATCTATGTACCCAATTATTTTGCGACAATACGACAACACAATTTACCTACGAGAACTGCTGTATACCCATTGGCGCACTGACAAGGTATGAATTATCGACATGTTATCTGTAAAAGGCCGACAAACTAGTGCCAGCTTATAGAGATTAGGAGTTTGATTTATGTTAGACGGGTGACAAAATACTATGTTACAAGATAGACGCAATACGAAATAGTAATTATAAATACCGCGCGTCCCTAACTCATTTTCCTTGTTTGGCGAAACTGCCGTTAATTTTTTACACACATGCTGCAGAACAGGAGATTTGGGTTGGCAAAGCCCTCTCTAAGTGCCACCAGACGCAAAAAAAGTTTGAATTCAATTAGAAAAATTATAAATTGAAAACCAATTATCATTTGTCATGTTATGTTATCCATTTTTTTCAAGCTTGTGTACATTTTGTACTTGTCGTCTTTCTTGCTTGGAATGTATTTAGTTTGGATAAATGTTTACAACTACATTAGGAATTGACGAAACCAAGAAAAAGTTTGAGTTTGATCATTGATATATAGTATGCTGAGTGTCTTACAACTGCCAGTACAATCCAAGTAACACGACACCACACAAGCATTAAATATAATGCATTAACTTGTAAACTGTTTGAACTTACAATAAAGCTTAAAATTCTCAACATACCTGTGTGTCCATATATGTTGTGTCAAAGTTTTAACTGATTTAAATATAATATGCTGAAGACTCTCAGTTCTAGACAAAGCCTAGTACGCACATTTGTGGACTTTATTGGAACTATTGTCTATTGCTATATTAACAATTTTAACATATGATTACAAATAACTATATACGACAGTTGGTTACATGGATGTGAATGCAAAAACCAGTTGCGTGACTAAACGGTTCAATAAAAACGAAAATTATGTATCATATTTGTGCTAAATCGGCTGAAACGTCTTGCATGTAGCGAGATGACGTACAGACAGGCGAACACGCTAAAGTCATTACTTAGATTACATGAACGATCTTTGAAACGCGTATAAATTCTATGAATGAAAAATGAAAATGCTTTTGAGAAGACTGTTTTAAACACATTCCAGGTTCATGTGCGTAGGTTTAAATGGTTTCAGTAGGTACGAACTACCTAGGAACATTTTTACAGGTTTACATGGAGTTAAATGAAAATAGGGTTTAACACACGGAAAGAAATTTGTTCCGCAGCCTATGTTTACAGTTAATTGCCGTAACAAAGTAACAACATATCATTTTTATATATAAACACTCGAAACGCATCTGTTGCCTGTAATCATGATGACATCGAAGGAAGTACAAATCTTTACAAAAGTACCAACACTAGTCAAATGGCAATTGTATCATTTAAATATCAACGTAAAAATATGTAGATTTATTTTTCTTTGTACGAATTCAGGTGGTGTTTTAACATCGTAAAACACTTCTTGTCTATAAACGGACACTTATAGCTTATAAGCTGACACCGTTTAGTCGGCCGTTCAACATGTCGATAATTCATACAATGTGGGCACAAGTACAAAAGAACATGGACTGCATCAAGCTTTTCTTACCCCAACTACGCTTCTACAGAATCGATCAATTGTTCCCACTCAAAATATCTTACTGGGCTTGCTTCTTTCGATGACATATCGCTGTGTGTTGAACTGGACCCCATTGCCTTCTCTGTCAACAGCAGGCCATGGCACTGCCAAGTTCAGATTCTAATATTTCAACCATTCTTGTTCAATGATGCTGATTATACTAGTATTTACGTACCAAACTACCTTAGAAAGAATTTACCAAATTTATTTGACTTGGACCAGTTCTCCATGAACAGTAAGCTAGTTTTGCCGTCATACTTTCCCATCGATGTGACCATGTTCATTGAGTCATCGATTGACTACGATTCCCAAAAACATCAAGCGGAAATTATTAGACTTTTTACAGAGTCTGGGAGCCGATCATCTAGGAACAGTCACAAGATTTTGATTATAGGTGCTGTTGG
Organism: Callyntrura guangdongensis; assembly: GCA_027744295.1. Classification (NCBI taxonomy): domain Eukaryota; kingdom Metazoa; phylum Arthropoda; class Collembola; order Entomobryomorpha; family Paronellidae; genus Callyntrura; species Callyntrura guangdongensis. The sequence goes on from JAHZNB010004499.1 coordinate 14,610, forward strand.
TCATTTTATGGAGCGACAAACGTTAGATTTGATCACTAAATCTGTAACCCGATGTCAGATAATTTGCCTTCTATGTCACCCAATTCAACGATCCACAGCTGTATATGTAGACCAACTACAGTATCTAGAGAAGTTAATTACTGCAGATTTTGTGTTTCCTTTGCCGGCAGAGTTACTACGTTTAGAAATAGGGTATTCTAAAGAGATGATACAACTTTTAAACGAACGACAAGTAGACGCTCTTAAATCTCATTTTTGGAGGTGTAAAAATCATTTCCCAAAACTAACTCTAGAAATTCCAGCAAAAGTTAGTTTCTCCGACCAAGTAAACCACGCTTACGTTCATGAATGGTTATCTCTTTTACCAAATTACACTTTTGCAATAGATTATACTACATATTGTAGCAACGGAGTAGTTCATAATCATTACTATATCGACGATCCGGGAACTCAAATTATGGTGGAGTACCGAAAGGTAGAGTGGCCGTTTATATTCAGATTTGTAACAAATGATACCGCAAATGCCCTACAACTTTTGAGTTGTGGTCCACTTGTTCTAGAATCTCTACCATTTTCATCCTTAGTTGATATTTACAGGGTAGAGGTTTGGGTTGCATTTTTCTTAACTATAGCTGCAGTTTGTCATATCTGCACTGGTATTGGAATAGCGTCTGTTACAAAATTGTCAAAGTACTGCACATGGGTTGAAATTTGTGTAAGAGTTATACTAGGAGCAGATATTACACAAAATGAAAAAACACTAAACCGGAAAGCAATTGCGTATTTTGTGACTCTATTGTCATTAATTGGCATAGTTTTAAGCAATGGTTACAAAAGCAAAAATATAGACGTCATGAGCACCGGCAGGAAAATTCTACGTCACGAATCTTTTTTAGACATTGTTAAGGAAAACTACACAGTGTACTCAAGAGTAGCTACTGTTCAACAAACAGAAAAATGGGGATATGGTACTCAATACGTCATATCGGTTGTTGTAAATGACCCACATTTTGTTAAATATTATGTCGAAGTCGAACGAATCCCCGGATTGGTAGAAACACTTTACCGTATAGTAGTGTGGTCAGATATTTTTGATGTTGTAGAGAAATTTGGGAATCTTACAGGCGTAGAAAAAGATTTACATGACTACAGCAGAATCCATCCAAAATACGCTGAAAGTCTGCTAAAGTTAGAAAACAGTTTGATGAAAGAAGAATTTGCCAACATTACAGTAAACGAGTATTTAAAGAATCTGCGCTCACTCGACGAAAACCTTATTTATAATCATCTCAAGGAATGTAATAAGTCAGCAGCTCTTTTACCATCTCTTTTGTGTCATAAACATGCCAGAAGTTTGGATAAAGAAGTAACTAAAAAGCAAAAAATGTTGAGTATTGGGAAATCAAGATATTTTCAGGCTCATTACATTTTGCAATTAGGCGGTAACGTTCCACCGTTTTTGGTTTGGCGATTTTCGGGTCTGTACTCATCGGGAGTTATGGAATGGTGGCAAAAAAGGTTGACAACCCAAAATAAGTATGAGGGAGTAGAAACTTACGGGTCGTTAACATCAAACATGGGTGGAAACATATTGGTAGTGTTTCTTTTGTATATACTTGGCGTTTTACTGGCTATTATGGCAGGGACTGCAGAGTGCATCCTTGTTCATTGGGAAATTATTTCTTGGCAGTTTAAACTGTTACTTAGTAGATATATTCATTCATTTGGAGGCTTTCTTAATTGCGGTGTAATCATTCATTTACTGAGTAAATTAAATACTCAAAAATAATTTTTAAGTATTAAAATTAAATTTGTTTATATTCATCTGTTAAATTGAAAACTTTAAAGCTTATTGTAATGTCAACCGCCAAATATAACGTTACATTCCGATATACAAATAGATGCGCACAACGTTATACAATATTTACTTCATTTTATGTTTTTAGGCATTTTATTCTGCCCTTTCCGTTTTTATCTATTACAGCTGTTACTAATTGGTTGAATTTCTTATAAGTACAATAAACGTATAAAGTAAGTTTTTTATATACACGTGCACGTACAAATTGACCCATAATTAAAATAAAGTCACAGCTAAAACTAACACGGTTTGGTAACACTAGGTAAAGTTTGGGTAACTAGCAGTTCACTTTTACATTACTATTTATTATTAATATTAGCATAACCCAAGTGACGGCGATTTTGACAAAAATTTCAATTATGAAATGTATTGTCAACGGGTAATGTAGGAGTACAGTAATTAAATAAATTAAGTCGAGTAAATACAGTAAATAATTTTCAATTATTATAATTGCACAATTGAAATATGGCTGTTTTATTTGTCATCATAGACAGTGCATTTTTGTTTTAATAGGAAATGGTCTATTTGCAACTACACAAACACAAAAGAACAACCAAGTAAAACGTCACACTTACTAAGATTTATTATCTAATTGTAACTTACAATTTGTAAGTTTCCTGGATTGTTGCGAATAATGTCTCAAAGATACGATCCAATCAGTGCTGCAGGGTTGTTAAGTAATCGTATTAATATTACTGATTACAGTAACCGGAATACTGATTACGTAATCAGTAATCTGTATTCGATTACTTTTCTGAAAAATAAAGTAATCGATAATCTGTAATCAGCATTAGGGGCATGCTAAATGTAATCAGTAATTAGTAATCCAAAAAAGTATTACTTTCTGTGTAATCAACAATTGATTTTTTCCTGATTACTGATTACAATTTCTCCTTAAAAGTACCCACATAATACCAAATGGCGTTCAAATAGTACGTTTATTTCGTCCATAATAGCATATTTAATAAACGTACTGGTCAAATCTTAAACTTTTTATGAATTTTACAAACATTTTGTTTTAAAATAGATTATTTGTTAAAAAATGCAATCAAATTTGTAATAATGTTGAGCACCAACTGTGGAGAATTACTGATGACAGGTATTTCTGAGTAGTTATTTACAACAATTGTTCCGTTTCTCAACTAAAAATTTTAACTAGTCGTTCTCTCATATACGTCTAATTGATATATGTCTATATTTAAAGTGTAAAGCCTGCGTCACCCATCACAAACCAAATGGTAAATAAAAAATCATACAGAACTGTATTCTGTAATTTGAAATGTAATCTGATTACGTAATCAGTAATAAGTAATCAGAGCCAAAGTAATTTTTCAATGTAATCTGTAATAAGTAATCAGCAGTTTCAATTCTTTGGCGTTGTAATCAGTAATCAGTAATCATCTGTTGTAATTTTTGGCAATGTAATCAGTAATAAGTAATATTCAATTTTAAAATGTAATCTTTAACAACCCTGGTCGTAAAATAAGATGTTATGCATGACAAAAGTATTTGCATATTCATAGTTGACGAAGCTATTGGCATTTTATCTAGTTTTTTATAATTTGAGTTTAGCTATGTAAGTGCAGTAAAAAATACGAGCATAGCAGTTTTACCCAGCTAGCTGATAGCACCACTAAAATGGAGTCCTCTAAGTAATTAAAAAAGAAAACTGGATTTTGATTGTTTTCAAAGAAATCAATCTTGGAAACGATTGGAGAATTAGGTAAGTGGACAAAATCAGTAATGGAACTACAACAAGATATTGCTGTGCCCCATGAACCAGAAACTGTCCAGCAAAAATTAAAGTGAAAAAATTTGATGAAGGAACCGTTGCTGCATACTCAAACAATTTTCAACATTCTGTTCATAAAATAGTTCAATACGGTCTGACAGCCGAACGAAAGAAACACCTTTCTGAACTATGTGCCCCAAATATTGACCGCCCGACAGATATCATAGAAATTTTTAAAGTGAAACGCATTCCAATCCGTCAAAAGAGGAAACTCTAACTATACATGCATATTATTATTAATGATTTTACGTTTTGTTTTGTTCAAAGCTACTATAAAAATGTTTTAAAATGTCTCAAAAATTATAAATTAAACATTTAACAGTAGCATTCCCACCCGCTACCTATAATACATGCATACATGTCTACAAGAGAGCATTGTGCAAACCAAATTGAAAGGCACACAAACAAAATGGCATAGTCATCTTATCAATTTTAAATTTTAGTATTGGATTTTGTATTTGATTTCTGTTTGAGTTAGCAACCTAACTTAGGCATAAGATAAGCACCCACTTCTGCCTAACTAATTCAACAACGGAGCTTAGTCAGCGACTACTCTGCCTAACAAATTTTTACCCTTCATTATGTATC
>JAHZNB010004500.1:0-12642 GCA_027744295.1 Callyntrura guangdongensis
TTGAGAGACGTTATACTAATAAATTTGCAGTTAGTAGTAAAAATCTAAGTGTTCGTTGTTCTTGATTAAATTCATTAGGCGTCACTTTGTAAGGATAGTACTAATAGCTCGTCAAGTTAACGTTCAGATAACCCGGAGGTTTAAAATTGAATCAAGGATCTTAGGGACAGCAAGGGTAAAATTTGCAGAATTATTACTACGCCGATTCCCACCCCAACAACTACCATTCTGACAACTAGGTGCATGTAAGGCTTACCATGTCCTTGGTTCCATCAATTTTGGTGGGATTAAAGCGAAAAATATAACGAGGAGCTCACCATGTAATAAAAATAGGACACTTTATCTTATTCGTTGCGTGAACAAAAACCATTCGAATTTAGTGGAATGGGTGTACTCCAAAGCTTTAGAAGTGGTTGAAGCCGTGTTTGCAAAAACTTGAAAATATCTGCACGTTTGTATGTATGGAGTCTACACAAATTGGAGTGAAATCACACAGGGTCTGTGTGTATTAAGAATAATGGTAGAAATAACATCTCTTGATAATCATTAATTTTTAAGCATCTCGGCCGGTTTACGACCAATGCCTGACGACTGAGAACGCAAGCGAAGCGGAAGTCAGACGAGGCCAAGTATATATTGATTGAAAATTATTTTAGAAGGCACGCCTAATCCATCTGTTGTGGACTAAATTGAAAGAAATGTTGGAAAACTTGCATTTGTATTAAGTTTAATATGTTGAAACGGCTCCATAAGGGCAAGACAAGATACATGAATGATTTTAACTACAGTAGATAATAAATTGTCTGTATGATTGCGCGTCATCTAAAACTTTTAAACAATTTGATACCTAATATAATTGCGATCTGTATGTAAAATTTGGCGGGAATAAAGCGTGTTTTCCAGACCATCTAAATTGTGCAGTATTTCATTGAGGAAAACTGGGAATGGCAATAGAGACGTTTCTATTAAAGGGAAAGAAAAATTAGAACAGGAAGAAAGTCCTTAGGGATTACGCCCATGCAATCAATCAGGAATCATGAACTAGGTACAATGGCTGCTATAGAAAAATCTAAATGTAAATGTTTTTGTTAATTATTCAGTGTCTTTTGCAGCACAATAATTTTAACAAAAACAAAATAAATGTAGTATGNGGCTGCTATAGAAAAATCTAAATGTAAATGTTTTTGTTAATTATTCAGTGTCTTTTGCAGCACAATAATTTTAACAAAAACAAAATAAATGTAGTATGTACTTATACTCAGGTTACGTACTTTTAACAAATGCATGAGCTCAGCAAGGATACCAAACCTTGACATGTTACACAAACAGATTTTTAATTGCTTTCACCTTTATCCTTTTCGTTGGTTTTAGTTGTAGTTCACTTACGATGAAAACTACAGGGGTAGCCTATTACTTGTGTGGGCTTTAGTGTTTTGCTATAGATTTTCGTCGACTTTGGTTTAAAAAGATAAATGTAATATCACATACATCCAAGAAGCATATCGAATATATAGGGGGAAACTTTCACTTTACAATTTTTATCTTCTTCCTTTAAATTAAATTTATAGCTCACATTTGAAATGTACTTTTTTCATTTTTCAAGTGGAAAAACAAATTGTTCATGTGGAAAAAATGAAAAAATAAAAAATGTATTTCGATCCCTCGAAAAGATTTTTAAATATTATTTTTCTGGTAAACGAAATGCAACGTTGGGATTTTTTAATGGGAAGCGATGCATTAGGACAATTCTACACAAATTGGATTCAATCCTTGTATAGCCTCCATATGCAGGGTTTTGTACTCTAGGATGTTGGTCAAGTGAACGTCGACCAATCTTTTATTCGAAAGTTTTTTGGGATTTTTTCTTACAATCAAATCCAGTAACTGCATCCGCATTCCCGGATACGGTGTATCCCACTCAGCTGTTTTTTGTTCCACCCCCGTAATTTATGAACTTTTTGAGCTGATATCGGATAAAAAATACACGAACAGATGAATATTTGCATAAAGTAGTTTTCACTAGTTAATACCGTATCGTGCGTCATATCAGCATCTGCACTATACCATAAGCTGTAAATTTTTTTACAAGCTACGCCCGCCGCAGAGTCTCGGAACTTTGGAGTTGGAATTTAAATTCTCTGTGTACTTTTGTGTTATTTATGTGCCCCCGATCTGACAAAGTATAACAAGTGAGTTTCACAAGATCAGGAGGATTCTATTTTCTATTATCAGATAAATAGGACAATGTGCCTACATATTATTCATGTGCTACACAATTCAACCTTGATGGCATTGGTCACAAGAAGGCCAGATTTTTTCTTTTTATTAAATATATCTACATACATCCGGTGATCACATTCCACCGTGCATTCACAAATACACATACGAAGCTGTTTTCCAAACCAAAAAAAGCGGCTTAAGCTTTTTTATTTGATATTTCATACTTGCCCAACTTACGCAATACCAGAGTAAGCTACTGATTCTTCCGCGGTCATATAAACGACTGTGCACGAATAATGGAGAGGATGCCCTTAGGCACATTCCAGTTAGCGGGAAAAAAAGTATTACACAACTTGGTTACCTATCTCTAATGTGATTCTGGACATCTGTTACAGATGAAAGTTAATCCTGGAGATGTCTCCTGCTTTTACCTACTTCTCACATGCAAAACTTTTTAATAGAACGCTATAACAAGTTAACATTGACTGAAAATAAGTCTTTATTAGCCTAACTTCATGCTATTATACACTTGTATATTCTTTCATTAGTTTCATTATCACGCTACACTGAAAAATGCATAACGGACCGCCTAAATATGTCATCTAACATGTTCCGTCCATAACGGCAGCTTCTCTTGACATCTTATCAACTGTCCTCTCCCTCTCTATTACAATATTTGCAAATGAAGTACCCACTGCGGTTTTCACTGAAAGCCCTAATTTGCCCGGAAAACATGAAAGTCTATTTTATTTCAGCGGTGGAATTGCCTTTTAGACTGGAAAGTTTGCAATTGAAAACAACGAAATGCACACTAAAAAATTCCCGCGTCGACAGACGCATCCTTTCACCATTTGTTTCTGTGTGCCAACTTTTATGCACCATTTGTTAAAAAAATAAATATGACATGCCAAAAAAGGCAAACTTTAGTACCGCTTTGTGGAATAATGCAGCCGTCCAAACCACCACAGATTGGAATTACTGCAGGGATACAACGATTTAAAAACTTGTCTGCATAACATTTTAAATAGATTTTTTCCCATTATTTTTATTTTTATATTTTCATTGTTTTTTTTTCTTCTTTGGGTAACTGAAAAAGTTGCCATTATCCACGCACTTTCACATCATCTCCGCATTTGGTTACATTTGTCATGCTTAACATTAACAAAAGTAATCCTTGAGGTAGAGTTGTATGCCAGGTAATAACGAAGCGGAACGAGTTTTCTCTTTCAGTTTTCTGATTTTGACCAACAAACTTTTGCTATTTTCATCTTATGTATACTTTAGTAGTTTAGTGCTGTACTTTGCTTCTTTTGTATTCATGAGTTAGCAGAGAGAGAATGAGGGAAAGAGAGACGACAAGTAAGGGAAAAAAGAAGGTTGCGATTTGCAATCCTGTAAAACTGGAGAATCTCATGTGAACGTGAATTCGTGCAGGATAAGTTTTTCAGAGTGAATGGCGAATGGTAAAGGTAAAATGTAACCATTGTTCAGCTTTGCCGAACAACACAGATAAGAACAAAGCAAAACCTTCCGCCGGTGGTGGTAAAGTTTTTAGCGTGAACGACGACGACGATGATGATACAATACTTTCAAGTTGTATGGGCATCTTGAGACTCTTCAACTTACATTTTCGTTTTGTGCTACTGCTTGGTGCGTGCAAGTTTTTTGCTCTCATTTTTGCATGAAACAGTGAAAAAGGGAGGAGAAACGAAACGAATAAAGTACATACTTTTTGTCGTTGGAATGTTAAACTTTGATTGAAAGGAACTTGTTCCTTCAACTATTAAGGACAAGACAAGTAGACTGCAGAGGAATGGAGCGGCAGCCCTGCATGTTTCTGTATTTTTTTTCTCTCTCTCACTGGCTCAGAATCAAGCAACTAAAACTTGAAACGTGTGCACTACTTTATGTTTGAAGTTTGTTGCTGATGTTGCATTATTCTTGTGAATAACAATATCCATATCATATCATCGTATGTGTGTGTGTGTGTTTTTGTATGCACGTATTTTGGTCCTTGCCGCACCACTATCTGTCTAGATAAACACATAAAATGTCATTATGCATTTCCATCAGTAGCAATACACGCAGATGCCTCCTCCACACATCCAGGGATACATGCCAGTTATACAAGTTGTACACACGATTTTTGCACTTTCATTTAGAACGTGATTGTGAAACTGTCTGTGTGTTTTCCTGATCTCAGCTAGAAAATAGAGAGGGAGAGAGAGAGTTGGTTAAAAAAGGGAGAAAAATGGAGCACTTAAAAGTAAATAGAATAGGCGGCTGTTTCTCTACTGTTTACTCGGTCGTTCCAAAAAAGAACTGGGCTTGAATATCTTTTGTGATGATAATATGTTGTTAAGGTGCTTGTGGATGAAGGGTTCCCTCCCTCCCACAAGTAGGAGTACTTATTGTCATTGTAGCAAATAAAAATTCTTCTCTTTTGGTATTTTAAGTTTCTTTTCACGGACAAATTATCTAAGGTCGCTGGTTTATTTTCCATAAGCATTACCATGCACGTGGAATGTAAACGATGCTAACCCATTCTTTGTTTCCTGTCTGACTAACCTTTAATTACTATTCAATTGCCTGCTTGTCGCGTTGGTGTTGTTTAGAGGTGGCCAACAACGACGACTGAAGGTGCTTGGTAACGTTTGCAGCTTTGAACGTGTATTTTACGGTGAATACAAAGTCACAAGGAATTCACGGCAAACTTTTTTTCTTCCATCGACAAAACTACGCGGTGTTCTGCCAAAGAGAAAATGCAAAAATCATTAAATTACTCCCTGCTTTTCACCATTATCACCCATTGTCATTGTACCCTGATGGTAGGTACAAACTTGCGAGTAAAAACAGTCAAGGCTAATGGGAGCAAAACAAAAAGCAGGAGAGACAACAATGATCCTGTTTTGTGTTAAGTAAATTTGTGTTCTTTCTCTTCACTTAACACACATACACATGTACAAATGCGCTTCCATCTGTTGTATGCCGCCTTACAAAAGAGGATATGTGTGAACTGGCGTTTACTCTGGCGAGGGAGTCGTACAGAATACACTACTTTCAAACGGTAGTCTAGTACTACCGCCTCGGTTCAAATAGCAAACTTGGTGTATATGAGATAAATGTTTACATTTTGCATTGAAACTTCTCACGGCTTTTTGCTCATTCAGTCGGTGTGAAAGAGAATGAAATGCGAGTGGATTATTCAGGTAAATAAATTATTGTCAACAGCTACTGTGTAGAATCAAGAATCCAAGTTAGCAGCAAAGTTTATCTTGAATTTCATTCAGGATTAGTATTAGTATTACACTGCTCTTATTATTAATTTTACGATGACTATTTACGTACCACTCTACTAGTACTGCGCGAAAATACACATATAACTTATTTATAACCTCATCCAAAGCCACGGGGAAAGGCGCATACATATGCAATACGCATACATGAAGTTGGTATTATTATTACTTATTTTGCAAAATGGAGTCATTGCCGAAAATTTGAAGCGTTTTATGATATATACAGACGGCGATCCCCATGGCTGACAACACAACAACACGTTATATCATATATTGTCTGATAAAATTTGCACAATAGAAGGCAGTCATGTAATACACCTATCATTTATATACTGATGTACAAAGCTCAATACAGCATAACATACCGCTGTGAAAAACTGAGGATGACATAGGTTTTCAAAGGAAACATTCCAAATAAGTGAAAAAGCAAGAATGAGGAAGGTATGTGGTGGATCAACGTGGGGTGTTATTTATGCTCTACTATTTAGATTCAAATGTGGTTATTGCCATAAACAGGCTGTATTTTTGGTTAACAAAATGGAAATAGCAAAGGGTGATGGCATTACTTTGTTTTTTTTTCGCCTGAAGCAATGCCGCTAAAGTAACAGTAAACTGTTTTTAGCAATGCTGCCTCTGCGTCTGCTACAACTCAAAAGGCGGTCGGGAAAATGGTCGTTTACTGTTAATAAATATGTAAGACGACGTCCTTTTTATCCTGTGAAGGGATTTCCATTTGGTGGCAGTTTAAATTATCATGTAAGTGCTATGATAAATATTTTTCTATCCAGGTATGAAAACGTTTTTACATTAAAACAGTCCGACAGAATCTTGTTAACCCGCTACGCCCTCCAAGCAAAAAAGGGTACTTTAATGTTGCTTATTATTCCCAGAATCAGTATTTTATGTACAGCAGGAAGCGAAACCCCAACCGCGTATGGTGTTTACACAACATATTGCCTACTAAAAAATTGTGCAACCCAACTACTACAGCAACACAGTCTAGCTTGAAAAATACTGTTTTACTTGCGACACGTAATAACAGCTCGGGGGAAAAAATGTTCTTTCTATTTTACCTACCGTTTTGATACACGAAAGCAGAGCCACACTGTTGCAGAGGTGGAAAGCTACGTGCTCTTTTTTGTAAAAACCATACTTTCACTTTCACTTCTCTTGGAGAGAGGCCTCTGCTTTCCCTGTTGCTTGAAACGTGCTACCCGAATCTGGTACGGCTTTTTTGGGGGAACCAGGGCTCTGTGTGTATCACGATTGGTAATATGCTCGTGTGTACCAGGCGCCTTGTTACATTTATATTACATGTCCTTTTGAATTGGGGAAAAGGAAGATGCCGTTGAAATGGTTTGCTTGTCTATGTAGCAATGTAGTGATACGAAACAAAATGTACTGGCGTGATATTCGTTTATACTTGACTCGTAAATTTAAGAAATTTGGTGAATGTACAGACATATCTAGTAAGTTTCGAAAGGTAACCAACAGTTTTTAAATAGCAATTATTAATTATTTCAACATAACATATCCCACAAATCAACCTGTGATGTGTAAAGTAAAGCAATTATCCCCACAAAAAGTTTACTTTAATTCCTAAATTAAAAATTGTTATTACACGGATCTTCACGGTTGAAAAAAACTTGTCATTGACAGTTGTCCATGCTACCAAAGTGAAGAATTCTTGTACTACCTTACAAACTTGTGTGTACCTCAAGGTAAGTTTCTTGAAGCAGATTCACATTATTATTGGTTCTTCCGTTTGTATCACTGATGCTCATCCATGCGAGAAAGCATGCCAAGTCTAGCAACACATGGAACTTTGTGTACCATTAAAAAGTTTACTTTGCCCCCTTCAGAAGGAATAATATTATGTAGTCAACACCGCATACTCGGATAAGCATCAAAGTTTGTTATTTTCCAATGACTTCCATTGTCATTCACGGTATTATTTTGTCAGGCTTCTTTCTTCAAGTAAATATACCTCCACCCAATAGACCGATTGCTGAAAAAAAATATTATAAGATTATGGCCTGACTCGAGCCGACTTTGTCGAAAAATGGGACACAGAGAAAGAGACTAATAAACATGCTAAAGAAAATATACTACCACTCACCTTTTTCCCACCATGAATTTTAACACAACGCTCCTCTGTTCCCTTCCAGCGTCATATTTTTTTACGCGTTATTCACTCTCCAAGAGTTCCGTTGTCAGGTTTGTCCTAAAAAAATTCTTCCCTGTTCTGAGATCGCATTAGCTGTAATACTAACGTATTGTGTTTGTAAAATGGGGAAAAGTTTTTCTCTGCCAACAACAACAGACCGTACAAAAGCCATATTAAAACGGAAACCCACACATATACTTATTTTCAACTGTCGTTGCATGGTACTTTCAGTAAATCTTCGCACAAAGTTATTAGCTACCTACATTTGCTGGAACATGTGAATAAAACCATTTCCTTCTTTGTGTGAACAATCCTACAAACAAAAACTGGTTAAAGAGTTAATTTTGAAATGTTTAACAAGACGGGTCTATTTATAAAATGTAGTGCTACAATTCCTCCTAATATCTTAACTGCGTGCAACCATCCTTTCTCTATATTATCTAGTTAGTCTAATTTACTTTAATCGAAACAACGTCACACATTACCGTTCCAGTTAGTCTCTGTAGCAGTGCCAGTGCCCTGCCAAGACAACTCAAAGCCACGGGCGAAGCCCCGCTATAAATTGGAGGTTTACGTCGAAGATAAAATACTGAGTTGCTTGTGCTTCAAGGCAGACCTCTACAGAAGATCCCACAAATACTACAACAGATCCTTTCGTTTAAATTTCCGCATTCAATTTTAGAGAGATTTTCTACTAGACACAACTTGGAATCCATCTTTGTCAACTTTAACCTTTATCAGTTCTGCCTGAAGCGATTCTTGCGTGGTATTGTTTTATTGACAGCAGAACAGTGTTCCTAACTTGCACTCGGGTAATAGTAGTTATGGTCGTAGTTACAATAAAGCAGTATCGTTGCGATTTGCGATATATCTATCTTGCTGGATGCGGATGCTAGCCGGCTATAAAATATCGCGGGCCAATGATATATATTTATTTGATACATAAAATAAAAATGAAGGACAAGACCACTAACCAATCATGGAGGAAAGTTAACTTTATGTAGAGAGGGGGAGGCAGAGTGCCTATAGCACGTAGTCTTTTACGGTTACGATGTGTCAACTTTACTTTATGATCAACCCGATACACATGTTAAAGTGGGTGTATTATTATGACATTATGAACTAACTTGAGTGTGAGTGAGTAGAGGGAGCAAAACATGCACTGTTTTATTTTTTATGAACAGTATGCCTCCGTGCAGCAAGTTGTAAAACTTTTTGTTTTGTTCTTCTTGGTCATATCCAGAAACTTAAATGGGATGGCATAAATATAAATGAAAAAGTGCTCGTCCAGCAGCAGCCCCGACTTTCATCGTACATATTTGATATCCCATCAGAGGACCGGAGGTACTCTCGCTTCTGATACGGTATTAGTGGTAGTATTAATGGAGTAAACTAAAGTAATAACTATAAACTACTCAGAGAGTAGTGCAAGTTGGAACAACAACATCTGCGGTATTTTTAACGCGGCTATTAAATATTGCACAGATTGCAACAAACTGGTTCTCGTTACAAAATTTCCCGTGTACACTTTTATGATCACACAAAAACACTGTGCGACTTTGTTACAAAATATATTGGAGGGTCCGCTGCTACCAGAAATCGCTTTAGAGTCGGCTTGTAGGATAAATCTTTTATTTGCGTTGTACTAGTTTCTCACTATTATGGCGTGATTAACTAAGCAAATTTTGAGCAGGGGGAAGACTCGCTCTTGTTATCAATACGGGACAAGACCAATAATATCATCTCTGCCATAGGATCTACACACGTGTACTATTGAGGATTCGTCATTATTGTAAACCAGTGTAATTCCATTCCCCAGGCACATTACGACAGGAATGTAAATCGTCCTCAGATATATGTGGCCTAAATACCAGATACTTCGGCGTTCGGCGTATTAGGATGCTGGTTTGATGGCGAAAACCGCTTAACTGATTATTTTCGTTAAATGGTAAATATGTGGGTAAACTTTTGATTGATACGGCATCCTTAAAAAATTGTAAGTATTGATCAAGGAAAATCCTCTGTAACGGGGAAATCACACTGCTGTTACACAAAACTACCAGATACTCTTCATAGTTTGGCAAGGTAATACATATAACGGGGATAATGCTGGAATTATGGGTAAATATGTGGGCTGTGTGCGTGTACACGTACGTATGCACAAAAACAAAGTTGTACAAAGAGTAGGGAAAGTATGTGGAAACACCTTTGGCAAAAATATATTCCAGTTTCTGTTCAGCTTATTTCCCTGGTGACTTGAACAGAGGAAGTTTATTGATTGCGCCCTGTCTGTCGACTTCCATCAAATGTAAGCGTATGTACAAAAAAAGTTGTCTTCTGTTTTTCTTTTGAGTCAGTTGAATGATAGGATGCTTCCTTGTTCTCTGTTCTTTTTTCCAATCTCGGCGCTGAGAACTGGAAAATTTTATATTACACTACGCTATTTGTTTGTGGCGTATTGTAAACGAGGAAGAGGGGATACAGGAATAGCAATACAAATATCATTGGACACAGTCAGCTGCCGGGAGTTTAGAATAGGAAGAAATAAATGGTTAAAACTTTGACAGTTGACAGTACACAACGAGCAACTCTGTTTAAAAAAAACTCAAGAAATCTTGATTCTCAATACCTGTCCACGTCTACGTAGACTACGCAGTGAAATCATAGAGAGAAAATTAAATGAATACTGAAGACAATTCACTCAATATTTATAAATAGTATTTTATTTATTTATTTATTTAATGATTACCACTCATAGTTCTTGTCGAAGATGCAAAGTCAGGTGATGTCAGATAAAAACTCGTAACTTTGCTAACTATTCAGCTGGATCTCGACTAGGGACTAGTTGTACCCTATCGACAAGTGTTTTCAAAGGGGTGTCGTTGTAACATGTAACCAATATCGGTGTGCACGTTAATGTGCACCGGGTCAGTCATGATTTGGAACGAAAAAAATTCGATAATGTTTTGTTGTATTATACAATAAAACTATGACAAACAGGAAGTTAGATGTTTCGTATGTCACGGTTATATGACACTCTCATTGAGGCGTAAGGTGTTTACGATGTAGTTTTGTATGACGGCAATGGATTCCAAAAAAAGTGTTTTCTGTTCTTTTCTTTTGGGTCAACGTTTCTGCTTTTACTAATACACTCTCAGTTTACAAGGTTTTTTCAAAAGTTAAACTAAAATAAGTTTTTGTTTTTATATTTTTTAGTTTGTCAAAAGCACTACAAATCAAAAGTGTGGTGTGTATCCATGCGTTGGCGTAAAGGTTTGAAATTGTAGTAAAATATTTGAAATATTTTTGACTAATTGTGTAACTTTTGATTAAAAATTCGAATGTATAGTTTTTTAATTTTTAATTTTATCTACTTGTGAAATGCTTTGTAATAATAATACAACTAATTATTTTAGATTACATGAACAATATTTTAGAAAAAAATAAACCTAACAACAAAACAAACTACACGCAAATATACACGTGAAGTCGTTAGCAAACTGTTCAACCAGACATTTCTGATTCAAAGGAATATTGGGTTACCATAGGAGAACACGAAAAATAAAAAGCTTAAAAGTTATTGTCGGTATAACCTTACAGGAAACTCAAGGAAAACTTCATGAGAATACTATGATTTGCAGAAGTAGCTACTTTCTGTGATATACACATTGATAAATCTTTTAGTTTCTCAAAATAAGACTCAACAATACTCAACATTATTTTGTTCTCGTTTCGGATGAAATTGTAATGTAATCTTTTAAAGTTGTGTGTCTTTGTGAAACGTAATATGTCAAACGTGTACTTTTTTTTAAAGCTTAAAAGGATGTGAACATTGCTTTTTCTACCATCAAAATGTTATGCATGAATGAAATTCATAATTGTGTATATTGATTTAGTTAATGTAATTTTTCTTGGATTCTTTTTTGTAATTTCAAGAAGTATATAGCATAGCTTTTGCTAACGATCTGAGAGAGTTGCTTAGACTAGATTTGATTTGTTATATTTGTTTGCTCTAGCCGTAGTGTCGCGACGGTATATGCGATATGTAGAATAAGTAAAACAAAAGTTTTAGTTACTTACATACGTTCCAATTCACGTTTAACCGTTATTATTTTTCCCTTGAATTTTTTTGTAACCTCTCTTGTTACAAAACCGTGCTGTAATGTACAGGCCGGCTATTGTTTCAGTTGAAAGACATCTCTTGGCTGAAAAAAAATCAATTCACTTATTTCCCTTGTGCCTTCTGCTCCAATGAAGCAAACATTGACTTCATTAAATTCACGGAGAGAAACTAAAAGAACTGCTGTGTTGAAATCAAAACTTGTTTACAAACTTATTTTTGTCGCTAGCTGAAATAATATTCGCAGTATTTACTATAAGAGCGTACGAGAGTGGGGAGAGAGATGGATGAAAAGAAAGGGCAAAAAATATGAACGGCAATGGCAGCATATGTGCTCCAGCTTGTTTCGTTATGTCGCTACCACCGAAAATGCATGCAAACAAGTTTGACATGTCAGGAATAAACGATTCTGAAGAAATTACATTCGATAGAGCAGCAAATGATAGACGCATATTTTTGGGTTATTTATTACCGATATGATCATGAACTGAATGCCTGCCACCCATATCAGCCTTGACTTAAGAATGCATTTTTATAGAAGATAAAATATATAGAAGATGTTCAGCGTAAAAATTTACACAAAGATTTTGGTTTAATGCAAGTCGTAAAAGCAATAAATCACAGAGGCTAATGTAGGGTACTTAAAACACGTATAGATATTATTATTCGTTCGGACAATATTTTATAAATAATTTTATAGAGATAGACACACACACACGAAAGAAATGTCATGTACATGTGTTTGAAATCACCATATTCATAATAAAAGTCTGGTAAACTGTAAAATAGTCACATATGGTCGTGATATTTATAGACGGGTTTGATGATGTTTAACCAAA
>JAHZNB010004501.1:0-27557 GCA_027744295.1 Callyntrura guangdongensis
ATATTGGTTCAAGTTTCTGGCCAGATGAAGCTGCGCTTAGCTTCCCCCCGAAAGTAATCTGCCGACACGAGCTGCCAATTTTCTTTTAAAATCCAACCACCCCTTCCAACATACCAGACAGCAGACAATGCATATATGAAACAAAGCCTACTAAAAAACCTTTTGTGGGCCATATACGTGAATGAAAATGAGTGCTCTACGTTTTTACAATAATGCGAAAGGCGTTTTTATGAAACTGGAGTAGAAATGTAAAATAATAACCAACTTTTGCATTAGGGATTTTATTTTGTAGGAGAGAGCGTCGGCCCCGTGTTAAAAATTCGCCTAAATTTTTTTTTCCATAGTATTGCCAAAGATTGGATGATTCAGTTCAGTCAGACATGTACATAATATGTAATAATAATAACCAAGGAGTACCATCACCACGAAAGCCTAAAGAAGGCTACTCTCCCGAGTCATGAGTTTATAATATTCTCTGTATACGTATATTTTTTCACAGTAATTCATTTGAGGACGAAGAAAGGTATTTATTCTGTCCCAAGTAAGAGGATTAGAGAGAGTAGGCAATATCACATTTTAGAGTAATGCTATTTGACGGTCAAACGAAGTAGGATAACATTATATTACATAATATTATTATTAAAACATGGCATGGAATACCCCTTTGTGTAAAATTGGAAAGCTTCTTGGTAGTAAGATCTGCTGAGAAAGAGTTCCCACCAGATATTATTGTGCTTAGTCAAATGAGAAGAAATTGTGTTATTGAAACAGTGCTTTGTGTGGCAGTGGCACAATAGTACTAGTAATTACGGGATTGGGTTCTGGTTCTGCGTAATACAGTGCTCGGGAAACATCTTTATCAACACTGTAAAAATCGAAGAGATTGAAGAAGATGTGATGCATATGTGTATATGCCGTAAATTGAGTCAAAGCGAGTTTCAATCATAAGACGTATATTCTTTTCTTTTCTTGCAGCAATGCCAATGGAGCTATTTGTGATGTGGCAGCAGTATCCTTGGATATTTGGCGAGATTGGCTGTGATCTTCGAGGTGTTATTACTGAATGTACGACGTATGCTTCAATACTCACCATTGTAGCATTCACGACGGAGAGATATATTGCCATTTGCCATCCAATGAGGTAAGTACTCAAAACAAGGTGTAATTACAACGGAGATGAAGGCCACTTGGCCTCACTTTCCAATTTTCTAATACAACTAGAGCCAATATTTTTCTTGTGAGAAAGTCATGTAATCATCATTAACTTTTCGGGTGTGTTTGATGTGATATATAGAACACAGACGAAATCCAAGCTTGGGAGGGCAACTCGAGTCATTACTTTGATTTGGATAATATCCATCGCATCTGCTCTGCCGTGGGGAGCGTACATGCAGGTATTTCAATTTAAACTAAGCGCATTATGAGATATGACTTATGGACGGTAAGTTGCCGTCTGGCAAATACGTTATTCCGGTTACCCACGTAACCATAGCCACTACCGTAATAACATAATGAATTTAGGCTCCACACGTTTTAGTAAATACTTTCCGAGCAAAATGCTAGTTGGTAGAGAACAAGCCGCAATGAAATAGGAAAATGAAATCTTTTATGAAAATTACTTGTATGTCAAAAGCCGAAATGACGCATTCCTTCTGACATGTTTCAATAGCTCCATTCTGTAGACAAGGGCTCTACCGAAGGTGCCTAACGGAGTGTAAGCAACTTTCCCCTTGTTTGTGTAAATCCCTGGTATTAACTCTCGAAAAAGGGAGTTGTTTGATAAGAACCTGTCTTTGATGACAGTTCTTGTTAGAAGTATCATTTTCAAAATAATAAACATTGCCTGTTTTTAAATCTTGCTATTTTTCACGAAAGTGGAAAGTAGACATGTAGTTGGCAGGTATGTTAAAGCTCATTATATTGACGAACAAAACAAAGGCTCTCCGAGGAAGGTCTGCCTTTATTCTACCAGACATGTCGGTTTTTACATGGATAACGGTGGTGTGATTTACCCAAGTGTTTGCTGACAAATGCTCGTTAATAATACACAGCTCAACTCATGTGTGCACTGAATACAAGGTGGACTGACATAATACAATTTTAATAAATCTCTCTTCTTCCCACCAGATAGTCGGAAAAGCAAATAGTGTGCCTATTAAAGCTTCTCTCTGTTGTGGCCGAGTTGGTGAAAGTAAACAGTTTGCTCATAATAGTATACCTACACGCATATATAGAAATGGAGAGAGAGAGAGAAGAAAAGGGAGCTTAAAATACTGCCATCATTGCTTGATACGTCAAAGTGCCACGTTGTAATGAAGATTAATTGAGAGACTGGTTTTATACTTTTAGTCTCTTTCCAGTTTGAAAGTCATGCAAGGCTCGTGTTCTGTGTGCACTTAAAAAAGGAAAAAAAAAGAAATCGCTTTGGCTATGACGAATTAAATATGATTTTCAAACAAGCTTCTTGTTAAAAGGAAACCCATTTTGGTCGACAGTGCTCGTGCTGCCGTAAAAAAATGGAAGACACACGCTTTAAAAGTATTTGTCAGCAACTGCACACTTCTCAGCTAGTTTGTTTTACATGTTTGTTCCCAAAACTTACTTTAACTCAATAATCATGGAAGATTGGGACAGACAAGAAGAAAGTTTGTACTTGTCTGAAACCTACCACAACATAACATAACGTGAAGCATTTTTAAGGACTTGCAAGGCTATGACAAATGGCATACCAATTATAACGTCATAAAATATATTACTCGTATTTGTAATCCTTTTCTACAATGTCCTTTCCCAAGAGAAACTGCAGGTTCGAGTAAACTTGTTTTGTGTTCTAAAAAAGTAAAGTGAGGTTTTGTTGTTGACCTCCCGTGTCAAGAACACGAAATGTCAAAGGGCTTATGGGTTTTCAACGCAATCGATTACAAATAATGTAGTTTTTGTTCGGGCACTTAAAATATGACCTCTAGCTGTATGAAGTCGTCACACTCAGTCACTCGAATAGCAATAATAAATACCAATACTGTCTCTACAAGACAACACAAGTTGTTCCCGTGATAGAAATGCGCAAAAAGGTCATCCTTTCACCATATCGCCTAGTTGACGATGACTTTAAGAAGGAGAGATGTTAAGCACATAATGTGTTAAAAGGGTGCATTACGAGGTGCTTATGCTTACATTTAAGTTTGGCAGTAGCCTCTCCCTATTTTAGTCACATCACATCCACTCTTGATTGCAAGTGATCATTGAAACAAAAAGCTTTCTATCGTGTCTCGGAACGTGCTCCAGGAGCTCGCGCCCAAAGAAACCAGTAGGGCGAAAATAAACAAATAACATCTTGCACAAAAGAGGAGCCTTAAATTTAGTCACAAGAAAGGGAAAGCAGCGATCAGTAATCCACTCGAACATATGTATTCTTTATTAAAGGTGGTCATAATACAGCTTGCATATATCCACTTGGTTAAATGGATTTAACATGTTGCAGGGATCTACATCCAACTGTTCCCTTGCGTTTTTACTTCTAATAGAGGCGTATATGTGCATTTTAATGACGCGACTAATAAAATGTTACTTGTGCTATTTTGCACTGTACTTAGATATCTTAGGGCTTAGCCAGTCAAAATCCTCCTTCTTACGTATTAAGGTGCTTCTCTTGTTTTCTTCAGAGGGTTTGATAATGCAAGGAAATTGCTAGTCAAAAT
The DNA here is from genome assembly GCA_027744295.1 of Callyntrura guangdongensis. Lineage (NCBI taxonomy): Eukaryota > Metazoa > Arthropoda > Collembola > Entomobryomorpha > Paronellidae > Callyntrura > Callyntrura guangdongensis. The sequence goes on from JAHZNB010004501.1 coordinate 3,699, forward strand.
GATTGTAGTGAACACCACCACTACCTTCCACACTCTTAGTAGTATGAAATTCTATAAAAAAAAGTATTACCAAGCGGACGGCGGAAGAAGGGGAAAGCGAAGAAACTGCTATTGTTATAAGGAACCCTCCAGTATTGTGGTGATAAAGAACAGAGAATTTAGCCAGCTTATATAACACACGATAACCACTTGCCTGTCTATCTGTCAAGCTAGCGGAGGAGAAAACATTACTGTTTTTACGACGTTGTTTTGCATAATTCAGTTCTCTCTCAAGAGAAGTGTAAAAGTCATACTGGGAAGAGGAAACTGGTACGCCGAGAAACGTAATAATAGCCGAGAGTCACTCGCCAACGGTTTTTACTTTCATTTTCCGTCGTGTGATGTCGAATATGCTCATATTTGTAAACTATGGACTTCCACAGAATGAACAGAGCAGTGCAGTATCGAATAATAGAAGGAACTTGCATTCGTGAAATGACGCTTGGTAAATGGTTACAGTTACACATATTATGTACGTGCTTTATGCAACAACGCTTCATATGTGGGGGGGATTTCGAACAGAAATATGTATTAACGAGTATGTATGGATGTAAAATGAACACTGCTTCACCAAGAACTCGTGTAGAGTGCAGAGCATCGGAGATTTTGTTTTGGGGTAATTGGTCAAGTTCTTGTTTTTCATCGAACCATTTGAAAACATTCTATCTGGTATGCTGTGTAGTATGTTTAAAGGTGCCTAAAAACTCTCATGCCATTTCCGTTCTACTACTAGGTATATAGTTTAATGTTTTGGTGAAAATTTGTTTCACAAAATAACCATTTGCGTAAGAAACAGTCGTGAATGAATATGCATGTCATGGCACAAGCTCTTGTGAAAATGGATTCAAATTGTATTTCGTTTTCCCGTAAGTGGTTTTTATGGAGTTAAGCGGCGATGACGTTGTGTACATCTAGGCATTCGATGACTGTGTACTATATTATACCAAAGATTACATGCTCAGGGGATGTTTATGGGTATTTTCATATTTCGTTGGGTTTGGACATTTCATGCTACTGTACAAAATTGGTAAGGGCCCAATTTCGTGGTGTTGCAAAAGGGAGCGAAGCATAGGAGTAAAACGATTCGTTTGCGGAAACCATTGAACTGTCTTAGGTAACGTAGATAAATAAGAGGACGACGACGTGATAATTTGTAGTTTCGAGGTTAGCCAGGCTCTTTAGAATGCAAGTTAGTTATCAACGGTGGTTATTTTACTTTATCGGACTAAAAGTAATGAATTGATGTACAGTTCCTGGAATGCTGTAGTGGAAACAAATATGAGAGATAAAATGAATCAACAAAAAACGTGAGGGGCGAAGGTCATCAATATCTTCAATGGGGCATGGAAGCAGTAAAAAGTATCCTCGTCCAGTTTACATAAATTTATGTTATAATAAGCCCATAAATTTAGTCTATGCACAAACCTTTCGGAGAAACCTCGTCCAAACGAATATTAATAGTTTTCCGGTTGCTATTCCAGCTTTTCATCCACTTGTCGGTTACTTTCTACCTCTGACCTACCGATAGATATGTACTGTACTATCTAATCTGGTGTCTCAGTTGAATAAAATAAGGACTGATTGTTGTTATATTATGACGTTACAAAGTCGAGATATTGTTTATGTTGATTCAAATCACGTGTAGAGTGATATAACATAGTATATCAGTTCCCATATTTTTTTTAAAAAAACAAGAAATATTAATGCAACTTAAGAGACAAGTAGAAAAATTATATTGACTATTTATGGTGTATGGGAAAATAAGTCAAAAGGTATTACAGTTATTATTGTCTCTGTAGTGTCTGCTATTTATTATTGTTACTTTCACTTTCATCATGTTTGCAGCGATGATTATAAATTATAAAAATCATAGCACGCTATCAGTTTTGTGCCTAATAGTTGGTAAAACGTAGACAGAATTAAAAATAGAATGAAGGAACTACCGACATTCGATAATCGAGTACCTAATAAATAGGTAATAATAATTATTATAAAATTATCTAACCAGGTATTTATCATAAACGTTTGTGTGGAAGGAGTTTTGTACAGCTTGTAAATATAAATTCAAATTAAGCAAATTTCTTGCCTTAATTGAATTTTTCCTCAAGATAAATAGCAGTTTATAGATTTACTTATAGCGGAAACGAGAAAAAGTTTTATGCGGTTCCAAGAACATGCTGATTTCAATGTATCTGGTTGTAGTATAAAAATTAAATGTAGCTGACAAAAACCATACTATGTTATGATAAATATGAGACGACGACTTTAGTGAATGAAAGGTTTAAGAGTAGCTTGTATGCCAAAAACTCACCAGTCATCGACTGTTGACTTGTCTGCAAAATTCTTGTCTCTAGTTGTTCTGAGTTCAAAATTACACTTAGGAAAAAAGTTGAAACAATGCAGCACGTCATTTTTATTGCCAGAGACCATATAATTTTTCCGTATATTTACTGCTTCCTATTACATCATTACATATTCTCTCAACCATACGTATGTACTTGTGAAAATAGCAATTAGATAAATATACGTATGCTAATGTTTGCAGCTATGCTCTAGATTATGGCTCAAATGGTATAATGATGTTGTTTTTCCTGTAGCAGATTAATGCTACGCCCACTCCAACTTTGCAAACAAACCATACGTGGGTGAATAAAAGTCGTTTGTAATTGATAGCTTGACCGGGGAGCAAAGTGCTCAAAAAGTTGGGATTTATAACTTGCGTTGATACCGGAAGTAACAGCTATTGGTAGTATAACGCACAACGCTAATTCATGTAGTTGAAATAAGTACGTGTTTGTAATGCATATAAAATGGGAGAAGAAATGTTCCCTTTAAAATAGCAAACCATACATACGTTGATATTTATTAGGTATACTTTGTGTTTATTAATCACGCATGAAATGTTCCAAATTAATAAACTTGGCGCAGCGATTTACCTGTCGTGATTAGGCACTTTCACTCTTGTGATGGAGTTGCATGTCAGAAGAAAATGTCAAAATAAAATACATTAATAAACTTGCATTTGCTTGCGTTGATTAAGAAAGTAACACAAACACGACAGTGGAGTTTGCTAGAATGGCACATACAGAGTCTATTTGCACTAACTCTTCTTGAGTTCCTCTTTCTGAGACAGGATATTAAATTCTTAACGTCTAGTCCACCACTCAATGAAAGGCATTAAAGAAAAATGACATGTAGAACAAACAATAAGGACAGTCAAGTATGTATAACTGTTAATGTATAGTAGTACTGAGGTATTATTCTATGGGTGCAATTATTAGCGTGTATTCTGCATTTACATAAATTAACACTTTATACACTTGAGAAAAAGACGAAAAGCGAAAAGCCTGGTCTATAACTGCCAAAAGTGCCAACTGCTCTAGTAGGTCGCATAATTCTAGGTCTACGGCCTATTAAATGACATGCTATTGAGAGCATAAAATAAAAGTTTATTAAGACATCCTTTGCAGTTTAGGACTTGTGTACCAAATAGTACCAGCCGCCCTGAGTCTATGACGACGATGCTAAAAATTGATGAATTGGACTGTGAAAATTAATATATTTAAGAGTTGTCTGACAACAGCGTTGAACGTTATCGCCGGTTTTTGTATTTTAGCAGCCCCATCATGTCAGCAAAGTTCCCAGTCTCAGCCCCAACAAATGAAAAAGTTAGCAATAAAACACGACTCAGCCGCTCATTTCCAGTGCAGTTGAACACGCTTCCAGAAACTAGAAAGCATTTACATCAAACTCCCACTTTCAATCTAACTGAATCTCCTCGTATACATGTATTTCCAAAAGCAGAATATTATGTATGTAGCAACCGAGAAAATTCTACTGAGACAAGGAACATTTCATGGACGCTTTTGGAGACGGACAAGTTTTCTCAGATCTCCATTTGATCCGATAAAAGTTTTAAAATTTGATGTGGATGTACGTAGCTCAAGGCAAACACAAGGCTTATATCTCTCCTTCTCCAATAATGCCATGCATTTTATATGACCGACGCATTTCCACAAGGGTATCGTTCCACAAACTTTAAGTAAAAAATAATGCGCAACATAATATTTTGCATTTTTGTAAAAGGAGAAAACTACGAGGACCACAAAATTCAATTCCATTTTGTTTGATCTGCTGAGATTCACATCATACAAACCAGCAAAGGATATTTTCGATGTACTGTTTTTGAGAAGCTTTAGCTGATCAAAGTAAACGATACTGAATGGTTAATGATCTGTATCTAATGATTTATTTTTTTGATGCCTTGTAGGTAAATTACGTACAGGATAAATACAACCGCACTATGGAAAGCTCTGCTTGGTGTGGCATTCCATTTGACAAGCCGGATGGTTCCAGTCAGCTTCTTTTGGTTGTTTCTTCGGGCATTTTCTTCGTAATCCCCATGACCTTAATTCTTATCCTCTATCTGCAAATTGCACTTGCCCTCCACAGAAGCTCAACGAATCAATCGCTTCGAAGATACTGTGCTTCCCATCATCCGTCCCCTGATATGCCGCCTCCTCACCCCGTTCTCAACGCAAACACCGTGAACAACGGCGGGGGACAGGAGAGGGACGCGCAAAATAACCAGCAGTACAGTGTGAACAACATAGGTCCGCCAGCTTCAACACAGCCTATTTTCTTGGGAAAGAGGTGCCACGCTGAGATGGCGCATATCCAGAGTCGACGAGCTGTTATAAAAATGCTGGGTACGGATTTATTCTTTCTTACGAAAGTTGAGCTTTCTCCCTTTTTTGCTTTCCCCTGACACGAACACGCACACTCACACACACCTCCCCCAAGAACTGCTAATAACTATAAACCAATTTTTATAGAGCTCATGTGAAACATGCATAATAACTTGTGGCTGAATTTTAATGAACCGCTCCTTCGTATCAAATCATTACAGTGGCCGTGGTGATTGCTTTCTTTGTGTGCTGGGCCCCATATCAAGCGCAAAGGTTGTTATTCGTTTGCGTGTCAAAATACGGGGAATGGACAACGCTCCTGAGAGATATTAACCAGGCTTTGTTTTACATCGCAGGCAAGTTGAATCTACATACAGTACATTGTATTGTGAGAGAATATTCATGTAGTAATGTAATAATAATGAGTTGGCTGCATGTTGGCAAACATTTAACCGCAACCACTTTCGGCGGCGCGTATAGTGGCTAAAGTCATCATGTCTGTTGATAAATAAATAATGATTTTTCAGGTGTGTTTTACTTTCTCAATGCGACCATCAACCCTATTCTGTACAGCGTAATGTCGAAAAGATTTCGTCGTGCGTTTCGTGACAAGTTGTGCCAGCCTGGACTGTGTTGCTTGTGCTTTATTTTTGGATCAAGAAGTCAAACTATTAGCAGATTTGCTGTTACTAATGCTACTCAAACGCGAATTCGTCCAGGGGACAGTCAAAATCATGTAACAAGGAACAACGTGTCAGCATCTTGTAGAAAAAGACTACCCACCATGGAAGAAGTAACGCTCGCTTCACCAGGCAATGTGGAAGCCAACAGAGGCTTACCGCAACCCACAGGTAGTTTACCGATATGAAGTCATACCAAAAAGGGGGCTTTTTGATTTTAAACTGTTGCAACCACTTTGCTGTTATGTGTAAACTATGGAAAATGCTTTAATTCAACGATATTATTTTTATGAATTGGAGCAAATATATGGGTTATAATTTATGGGTATTAAATAGTTAAACCTAATATCTATCATCTACTTTAAATGTCAAGATGAGGCAAAGATGGATCAAACTTTGTCGGCTCCGGAAGCAGAACAGACTTGTTTGTACAATCCTGAAAGAGATAGCTTGCAACTAATCCATTCCGCGAAAAAGTCGCAATCCCTTCCAGATGCATCGCTTTTTCCAGTTTGCTGCTTCAACTCAAATGATATTAAATATGGAACAGAGCCAGTGCTGCCATCAGATAGTATGACAGAAAGAAACGTACGTGAGAAACATCTTCATATACTACAGTATGGGAGTCCTCGTAGGAAACAATTACTAAAACTAACATCACTCTCTGCTGATTGGTCCTTTAAACGTAGATTCTCGTTGAAGAATGAATACAAATGCGTCACAAGACGTAATTCCCTATCCAGTCAAGGAAATTTGTGTCCAGGTAAAGTTTCAGGCGATGACTGATTCTACTTTTTATGTTTATAAACGCCTGTTCTTATAATCCCTTTACATCCCTTTTAATGTGTAGGAGAAAAGGAAACAATGGTTGCCAACAGTGGCGGAGGCGAGAAGGAAGATTTGCTGAACGTGGGAAACGATAGTGACAGGGGAAAATCCAAGATGAATGTGAGCAGTCATGATCTTGTGAGCGATACAGTAGAATGTTATGGACATTCCATGGAGGCTATTGAAAATAATCCATCATTCCGACCAGGGATATTTAGATTTAGGCGTCTGTCATCATACGAGGGAGCTATGCTAAACGCAAAACCGAAGCTAGAAAAAGGGATGAATTGCCATGGGAGCAACTACTTGGAACCTTCACATGACATAAAGTCACCACTAATCCATTCAACACAGGGTAGCAGAAATGGAAACAATAATTTGACATTTTCCGACAGTCAAGTACTTCAGCTGGCGGATATAACTGATGTCAAACGAGTTTCCAATAAAGGGGATCAAGATACAAACCTAATAGCTGTTAGTGATAGTGATTGCAGTCTTAGAAGTCCAGACTCCAGAAGACTAACCGTAGACTCAGGAATATTTCTTTGTGGAAATGATGTCTATGGAAATGACCAAAAACCAAAACAGCATTCCAGTTACAAAATAAATCGCGTAATGCAGGCGTCGTAAAACGATATCATGATGTATACTAACTACTGACTTAAGATAAGCTTATATTCACACGAGTTATGCACGTAGTCCTTTCCTTTCTACACAAGAATTATTTAAACATTTATACCACAAAACTTGATACTTTGTAATTCTTTCGGCTATGATAGTGAACTTATTCCATTATCTTTAATTTTCCATGTGGTCATCACTTAGTGACATCAGCATTTTCCTTGACGGAATAATAATAAAATCAACCTGCACACACAACACTGACACATCATCCATCACCATTATGCAATCAGTGCTGTTTTGTTTTTGTTTGTTTCATGTGATTTATCAAAGTCTGAGGTAGTAGCGACGCTTTATCCTTAAATTTGGCGATTATCGATGCGCGTCTAAACTTTATCTGAAAATGATTGCATGCACGCGGCGATTTACTTTACCTCAGTGTAGAAGATCCACGCCTTAAAGCGATTATTTAATAATGTAACTACAACAGGCGATTTCATAAAGGTACCATACTGCACCCTTGTTTTAAACCAGATATCACGCATCCTCATAGGCGCATTAACCGGGGGAATAGGGGGGACCAATCCACCCACGATCTGATCCTTTAACATTACAGGATAGGATGGCTAATACATTACAGGGTATGGTTGTCCCCCCTTTTGCTATGCCACTGCACATCCTGTATACTGTATTTGTATACCATTTCACTATACGTAAACTCAAATCAATTTCTCGTAGAATAATGTACAGCTAGTTTGGTTTAATTCATTTTTCGTCTTTGACCAAAATCACCGTGGATGGTAATTTAGAGTAGAGATTTCCTGGTTGTGTCCAAAGAAGTTGGAATGTACTGTGTAGGAAAGTCTGGTAGCTTTTGCGGAACACAAAAAACTGTTCATTGCAAACTTTTGAAGAATTAAACCAACCGGACTTATTCTACTATTTACTGTTACATTATTAATTTTCAAGTGTAAACTGTACGATTATAGGTTGCATCTTGCATCGAACCTACATATTATGTGTAAAATGTAAAATGCACGAACAATTTTTCGTCATAATGTGAAATTTACTTGCTAAGTTTATGTTTCTAATAGATGTAATAACAAATATGTAGGTAACTGACTATACTGGAGTTACAATATTGTCTATAATCCATATATGCACAAAACTTTTTAAGGTTATACTTAGATACTTAAATGTTGTAAGTATTTACATTTCCACTTCTTACTCGTTGGCGATAGATTTTTATAATAGGACTTGGTCATTGTACAATTGATTATAAATGTGGATTCATATAGCTCACAATCCATCCGTCGTAGAAAATCCTTTGTCCTTTTTGCTTTCCTACTGCCCGTGTGGAACAACATTCCAACATGGAACTTTTAGAAAATATTTTGTAAAATGAAGCAGAAAACACAATTTATTATAAACGTATTTTTATCAAGTAATTGTCAGATGTTGGATTAGTTGAATGGAACACTTATATGTACGTAATTGTATATTGTTCGATTTTGCCCGTAAAACATTTTATTACTCATTTTGTAAGTACTACGGTCAACAGTGTGGTGTGTGGTACACATTACTGCTGATCACCGTAATAAAAAGCAGAAGAGATTTTTTGAAATCTAGTAAATCACCTTTGTACCAGGGACGTTGGAGCGAAGTAAGAAATACACGGGATTTTTGTAGATCTCATGTGGCACCCGATTGCTTATGATATGTTTACTGTGTTATTTTCAATGAGTGTTAGTTTTTAATGGTAATACATATGAAGTTAAAGAAAAATTAAAAAATTAAGACAATTTTATAGTCTTTAGTCTTTCCAATCTACATTTTACATAAACTTTTATTTTATAATAACGTACCCTCACAATTAAATTCTTTTCACAACAATCAAAAGCTCGATGAAAATCAAAGCAAATCCAGATACAATTCACTCAATACATATTTATAATTTCTGTATTTATAAGTATTTTTGGTCACATAAATTATGCGCCATCGAATTATTAAACCATATAGCAAATTTTTCCAATTCTTTTTCATTAATATTTTGTATGTTATAAAGAGAAAATATTGAAAGTGATAATGTCAAATGTTACAAGATGCAACATACAAGCAATTAATCATTCGCCCACGACATCGATTTCTTCTTCGTCAGATTCAGTGGTTCCAACCCCGACGTTCCGTTTGTTGCTGGATTCGTTTGAATTGCCAGAATATGTGCCTGCTGCTGCTGCTGGGAAGTAACCATTTGCGTTCCCATACTGGGTTTCAGCTCCATTCATTATTGTTGGTCCATATGAATTATTGTAGAACTGCATGCCCATAGCCTGTCCGGCGAACCCATTTTGAGCCGTTGTCATCGTGTATAATGGCGCAGTTGGAATTGTAAACCCATTCACGATTCGTGCAGATCGTCCAACCAAATCAATTTTCTCCTTTTTCAACCCGAAACTTGGATACATGACTGTGGTCAAGAAAGCAGTGTTGGCAACAGGGTTTGCCAGTAATCCATTTCCACTCATTACTAATCCACCATTAAGCTTGGGAATTGGCGGAGGTGCAACTTGATAACCTGTTGTTGCCAATAATTCATTGTACACCGGTCCAGATCCAGAAATATTTGCTGCGTACACCCCATTGCTGTTATTAACGGCAGCAATAAATTGTTGAACCGAGTTTATACACAGCGAGCAAGAGCAAAGCCCTACAGTCAATTTTTAATAAAATCAGAACAATACCAGTGTAGTTTACGATACAATAAAATATTTTTGTACAAAGTACACATAAGAGAAAAAGATCTCAATGATCAGGAAATGTAACAGTCATTATCATAAGTATATACTTGCAACAACGTCTTACATGAAATTGTTGGTAAGATTCCTGGCATTGTTGCTTCCACGTTAGTTGCTGTTGTTCCTTGAAGCCTATTCATAAAAGAAAATGTGTTAGGAGATACGATACAATTTATCGGCACAATATTCAGTCATCATCAGTCAACGACAGACATACATTTCTCAATTTGAAACTAGGGCAGCAGAAAACGTCGTAGATTTCATACTACATTTTACGTTGAAATGTAATTGAAGTGAAACGATGAATATAAGCGACAAATGAACCAGCAAAGTTGTAACAAAAGTTTCAAAGTCATTTATATGAAGAAAAAACCTCGCTGGAATCAGGCAGCTATGTCTCAGTCAGTCCTGTCATGTTAAATGTTAGAGGGCTGTCGGGCTTACTGTATATAAGTCACAAGCATTGAAAAGCTGAAAGTAACATGACATTTCAGTCAGTCAAAAAAGAAAAATGGAATGAAAACAGGGATAGGTGATGCCTTCATGGTAGATCTGGAAAAAGTTATTGTGAACCACGGTGAGTATGCCGATGCCGCTAAAGTTGGCTTCAATACCCGTAATTGAAAAATTCCATATAAGTTACTACCATTATACGTACCAGTTTTCAATTCCTGCTTGGTTATACAAATATCCGTGTGCTGCAGAAGCTGACGTTGAGGTGGTCGTGGTATATCTTGAGGGCTGCTCTATCGGAGTTGAAATTGGTCTGCGAAATATGACAGATGAAGTGTATTGACTCTTGTTTTCTTGTGGGTAGTTATGGCTACTTAACACAGAGGAAAAACTGTGACAGGGTGGAAGGTATGAACTTCTATCAAGATAATACGTGTCGATTGGGTCAAAGCCTAGGGCTGCCTTATATTGCAGGTCTTCGTACTGATTCATTTTGAAAAGGAAGTAAATATTCAGGAAAATTGAAATTTAATTAAATGAAAGGGTGAGGGCATGTACCGTTACATGAAAAATATCTTGAGCGAGTAAAAGTAAAAGCTATTTAGTAAAGAAGATGTGGCATAAACCAATATGCAACTTTAGTATATTCGTATAGCATCAGTGTTTAAACGCACATATAATTACTGCTTGTCTAACGAAAATCTGTATGACCGGGGTCCGGCCAAAAATTTGACAAAATAAATTTTTAGTTAGTATAAGACATACAAAGTGAATCTAAAGTGACGAATAAGAACGGGAAGCACTGCAAAAATCCCCATTTAAGTTGTAAATAGTAGTTTTAAACGGTTGGATGCACACTATTGCATCATCTTCTTACTTTGTACTAAATATACATATGTCGTAGTCGTCATTCATTTATACATTTGTAAATATTAGAATATAAAAATGTACAATAAATTTTGTACATGTAGTAATGTTTCTCGCCCGTTGAATACTGAATTCAGCATAGTATCTGATTTAAAAAATATCGCATTACGAAAGGTTTTAGATAACAGTTGTATGTTCTTATGTTTAAACGCAAATCAAAATTACAAAAGTGATAATTCGTTCACTATTGCAAGAACATGAGCCCGTGCACACTGCTTCCAAACATATCCTAATTAATAAAATATAATTTTCCAGATTTCATGGAGTACAAATCGGAATTTCCACCAGGACCAGACACATTAAGATGTGTCACATCACAATTTTCTTGTGTTTATGTATTTACCGCATCAATATGATGCGCAGACAAAATACCAGACGTGCAGCACATAAGCGGCTAAAACTGTCACAGCAAAGTCACATCATTATTGACGCGCAGCTAATGTTTTCGTATGTTAGTTTACGCAGTTTGCACTTCACGTGATGTCACATCTAAAGGCGTGACTTTTGATTATGCATCTCTCAGTTGGAATGCGTCATCATGGAACCCCTTAAAGCTATTTGGTGTTAGAAAATGGAACAAGACATGCACAACATGATTCATAGTGATGTCATCTCAGCGCGCATCACATTGAACAAATTCAATTTAGAGCTGAAGAGATAATTATTGCTTTAAGGCGTTTAAAGTGAATTAATTTATTATTAATAACTACTTGGGTAAGTTTAAAGTTTAATTATCTACTGATAAACCAAATTATTCGTTAAATATAAATATCAGTAATTTTTTGAAAAAAGCTCGATTAAGAAAGTTAGGAAAATTTGTTTTTAAACCTTTATAACTTTAGCTATTCTCAAAAATTATTGGTACTTTTATGATGTTTATCAGTAGCTACTAGTAATTAATTAAACTTCAGACTTACCCAAGTAGTTATTAAATAATTAAAAATAAATAAATTAACACTAATTTTATCTCTTCAGTCTGTCTTAACAGCATGTGAAGGCAGCAATACCGGACTATTTCCAAATATTTGCAAGTTTCTGCGAAGTCCTAGTTCCTACGTAGCCTCCGGACGTTTGTTGCTCTTTCACAATTACAAACAAATGGTAAGGACGCCAAAGCACGGGTAACATTAAATAGATCATCATGATCTATAGTGCTGACTTTCTGTTATGTATTGTATAAATTTAGTTATATTTATTAGACATCAGATATATAGAACTCTTCTGGTTGTTTAAATTTAAAAAACGAGCAGTGTTACTTCATTTGCTCGTTACGTCTGACTTATTGTGTAGGTAATTTATTTCTCGGTATGTCAGTTCATTTTACTCAGTGTAAATTCTATAGAAATGGTAACAATAGAATGGCTTACCAATAAGTGAGAAACATAAAACAACGAAATCGTTAAAAATTAATTATTTTGTTCACAATGTATTGATGTCATATAGACATCTACATCTAAATGCCGAAATGCAGTGACAGAATTGATAGTGATACGTTGGACTTTAGATCTAATATTGTAGTACGTAGGGAAGTAGGAAAGAGTAAAGGTTTGGAACATGAAGTGGGGCGTTAAATTAAGTGTCGTCTCCCGTCGGGTAGTACAAAGCGTTCCTCGTAAGTCATAATAAGCTGAGGATGCTGCTAGGCTACAAGCAATGCGAATAATACAATGTTGAACTGAACGTGCGAATATGCACCAGCACCGATATGCGACCATGTTGTGCGTGACCTACCTACATATTATTACTAAAAATCGGGCTTATTTAACTATTAAATTGCAAGCTTACGACTTGGGTTGAAATTGAAATGATTTGTGTCTATAGTCCAGTATATATTTGTAAAAATATGCCACTTACCGTCGACGCTTGAAAAGTATTACCAGTTGAGATTCAGGCGACTTTAACATGGCGAATGATGAGTAGTGCGAAATCCACAGTTGATTAATTGGATGAAATTAGTGTTTCCTTGGGTTCTTCACCAGTTGGTAGGAAGGAATGGTAATACTATGCAAATCGTAAATAGATAAATGGTTAGAGTTTATATAAATCAAGTTTCCAAATGCCCGTTTACGATCGAATCGATTGGTACTACTCGGTATGTTGTACTTACAAGTTGCAACAAAACGACAAATACTTAGTCACATTCACCACAATTCCAACTATTGCAAGTGGCTAGAATAAAGTTTGGGGGGAGTGAAAACAAAGTCAGACAACCGACAAAAAACGACCGTTCGTCATGGTCGTATGAACGCTATGCACAAGAAAATATGTCAATTTTATTAGTTAGTCGCCAAGGACACGGAGTTATAACGTAACTGTAATAATGAGGTATCTCGATGGCTAATTAGTGTATATTATTGGCTGTTAGTGTTTATATTTCGCCGATTTGCCAAATAGTTAATTTATCTACAGAGGCCATATTTATTCCCCTGCAAAAGAAATACCTTATTTTATTGCCGTTAAAATGTTCCGTTTTTAATGATTCGGAATATGAGCACTCATTTAACGGAATATGAGTATTCTCTCCCAATGATAATTTTGGCACTAACAAAGCCAATTAGAATGCAAAATGTTAATGTAATGCATGATGCAAGATTGCCACACAAGTCTCATTGTTCCTATGATACGATGATGATAGTGACACCTGTAAATAGATTACTCATTCTTTTGTTCAATAAACCTTTATGAATTTCACATTGAAAATGTTAAAGGCGAAATCTTGATTGGACGTTCCCACCTACTGTATCGATAAAAAGTCAATGAACAAACGCTTGCAAGACTAAATAAATAAATGACTAAATTCAATTTCACAGGAATGTCAGTAGAACAGTAAAAGTTTCAACAATGCTCCAATTCATAAACACAAACAATTTGAGTGTGGTAATTATTTTACTTTCTAAAAGTTTTTGTTAAAGGTTGTATAATACCTGATGTACATACTTACTTCAAGGCTTTTATTGACTGACACTCTTGACACCGGGATGAGATGAAAGTAAACAGTGATGGTAATACTACTTGTCACTCGTACAACTCAAGCAGTTTCAAAATTTCCTTTCCGAGTTCCAAAAACAATTAGCGTTTATTTTAAAGAGGCAGACAAATATTTGCCATAAAAATGATATACGTAAAGGATGTGTACAAAAAACGGTTATTAATTAAGTAAATTCTATTACCAACGGTAAAATTAGTCTAATCATAGTCTTCATATTGGACTTCATTAATTTCCCAAATCACTATAGGTATGTATTTCGGACATTAAACTGCCAAACAACGTTTAATTCTGATCTCCATGTCTTGAACTGGCTCATGGCACGATAATCCTTGTTGGCAGTCAACGTCATCATTACAAAATTGATGTAGCTGTCCTTTGTGAATTTCGCTGGCATTTCTGCATCGTCCCTGAGAGCAGGACAGATCAGGCATACAACCTACGGAAAGCCCATTATCTTCCCCACAAGGACCTCCTTTAGCCACCAAACATTTTTCTGCGTCCCATGTTACTGGCCAAACCAACACACTTGCTGGAGCAGTACCTCTTGAACAAAAACAAATATTGTTTTCCCGGCATTTGAAGTATAACGAATTTCCTGAACTTTCATTGGATGTAAATTTGCAATCGTCTTTTCCAGTCGAACACTGGCGACTAAAACCGGGATACAGTTTTGCCTCTGGTGGAGGCATTTTATTCATTCCATCAACATTATAGACGTACTCCAGAATCAGTAACGAAACAGCTAGTGATGTTACCAATGAAAATCGCCTCTCCTTTGTTTTAGTCATCTGTATTTTCAGAAAAATACGAAAATCATAACCTTATATCTTTTTCCTGTGGTGTTAATTGCTTAAAAATTTGCATTTGACATGATTCAACCTATATGTTTAGCTAAAATTAAAAAACAAAATTGTACCTTATTCAGGTCGAGATGATGTTCCAATTGAAAATGTTTCCACTATTAAATACTTTCCTGAGTCCCGTTTTTTAAATCACAGGCAAATTTTTACCACACGAGTAATGACCTCGCCCTTCGTTTATGACAATAGATGCATCCACGTATGGGAAAGATATAAAACAAGCTAACATAGATACTGTGTGAAAGTACAAAATGAAATTTTATATCTGGTGAATGTGTAGATGATGATAGTTCTGGAGAGGATCTTACTACTGCAAGGTTGATGGTGTAAAATAACTACATGCACAAGATAATAACCTTTGAAATCACATCACTCTATTTGTCTTCAAAGATGTTCATGCTGTTGTGGATGTCGAGCGAGATTGTTTTGTACTTCACAATAAAGAACCAGTCACATTTTCTTGCGTTTGGGTTTACAGTCTCATGGTCAAAGAGATGCAAATTGCACCAAGTGGATATACTTTTACGCACCTGAGACAATCAAATCACATTGTTATACTACTGTAAAAGTGAGCAAGGCATTAGGCATTAATAATACACTTAGTTGGTCTCCATGTTTGCGAGTTACTTGCCTGCATTGCGTAACAAATATTTCAATGTCACACCTACTTGCAACGTAACCTGTTGCAAGAAAAGTGATTGTTTGTTACTAGTTGGTCTGTTTTGGTCAACCACTACATGAAGAATATGTGTAGATTTGTCTTAAGATTGTGAAGCATTTCGCTTCATATAATGTTGAACGTCACTATTATGTAGTTGAAGGAGGGGTGCTGAAATTTGAATGGATGTTGAATATTTAAAAAGTTTAAATGAATGCCGAAAATACTAATTCATATATCATATTGATGAATGTTATAGCAAGTTAGCAATGTAACATTATGGATAGAACTATAGCTGTGATTTATAAGGAATTGTCCGTTCGTTATTGCCATAGATTAGATTGTAAAATTACTTATGCATGCTTGTTTGTTGCAAGAGTATCTTGATTTTTTGTATCTCTGAATTGTAGAAATAGAAGAAACAACATTTTATTGGCTTGGTGATGGAAAATTCCTTGTGTTTATCAGATCTTTCAAAACAATTTATTGCATGTAAAAACGTCTTTTATTACAAAAGTACTTGCTGGCACTAATAAATTATGAAAACGTTAGTGTTACATATAAGTAGATATATAGCTCAGACTAAAAGCTGGTTGCTTAAATGCCACATAAATGCAGCAATTCATCAGTCCTCTAAATTACGAGATTATATTATTTAAAACTAGTAGCATTTGAATGTCGGGTTGACTTGTAACTTGTAACAGTATTTATAAATTATAATAGGTAGCATATTGGCAGGATTATTGTCGATTATATAGAGTAGCTTTTCAAAACTCCTCGTGCTTCACTAAGGCCTCCCCAAAATCGGTAGCTTGGGAACCCACGAACACATCGTACTTGTCAATGACTTCTTCTTTACTTAGTTTACCGTCACCATCCGAATCTGAATTATAAATTAAATGAGTAGATTCCGCGTCTGCGTGATCATATTCGTCAGGTAAAATCCATTGTTTAACCTGAAATTTAACAAACAATGAAATGAAAACGGGTGTGTCACAGCAGCAAAATTAAGAGCTTACAATTTAGACTATTTGTCATTGTTGTATTTATTCCACCAACCTCTTCATGATCCAACATTCCATCGCCATTTTTATCCCGGTATGTTTTAAAGGAGTCCCTTTCATTCTCAACCCAACTAGGTTCCTCGTCACCAGGATCACCGCGATACAAATCCTCTAAAACATTCCTTACCAGTAATCAATTGGGAAACGACAATATACTTGCAAATCAAGTAAAACACTTACGACATACACCTGCCTTTCTGACGAGCCTTCTGGTTCCGTCTCCAGGAAGTCATAGTTAGAACGCTTATACTCAGCCCAATAAATTTTTGTCTTGCCATTAGGATTTTGGACTCTCCATTGTTGCTTGGAATCTTGGATGAAATAGCGCTTTTGAGTCCAGTCAATCCATTTCTTTAACTCATCTTTACCAACAAAGTTGTCTTTGTTGGTGTCGATTTTGTCAAAAATCAAGCTAAAATACAAATTTACAATCAAGACACTGATTAGTGTACTACACACAGCATCAATACATTGAAACAAAAAGTGTGCCGAGGTTTACACTCAACCGAGGCGTGCTCAGACGCCAGTGTCAGTGAAGAAATGAATGCGAAGTTTCATGGTTTCTGAACTTACTCATGTAAATAGCTAATTCCGTAAATTGCTACCGTGCTCGGGACAGAACAAAACTTGAAATGCACATGTAACATAAAACACATGGATCATATTTCGTGAATCAGGCATTAAAATCACAGCCGCGTACATACCGAGTTCTTATAAACATTACGAATGTATTATACGGCATAAAACGTTAAAAGGAGTGAAGCTGCTAATTAAATTACCCCATGTGTACAAAACTCTAAATCACTGACGATGCGACAAGTATTAATTACGTATACAAGCAAGAAATGAATGAATGAGCGTTATCAAATTATATGTAGGAAAGTATGTCATATAAATTCATAAAACATAATTAACTTCACATACCCCAATCGACGTCGAGATTCTTCTGGAGTGAGGTCGTCGAACTGTTTTGCTTCCTCTCCAAGAAATGCTTCGTGATCGTATTTAGGGTTATGCTCCCCATCTTTAAAATGTTCTTGATCACTGAGACTCTGGAATTAGGAAATCATGCGTATTTTTATTTTTTGCATTTAATGCTTAAATTTATTCCACTGACAGTATGCGTTTTAACTACTAGGTCAGTATACATGCACGTATGGTAAGAGTAAATTGTGATGTCATTTATCCTAAACTATCTAGTGGTAGTCATGAAAAGTAAAAGTTTTGACATGATCGGCTTTCACGTAGGGACGATGCAGAGAATATGGTATTAAAATTTATGTGTAAAATTTCAGTACCATATTCTGGGAGGCAATGCATATAAGATTTTTGGCGAGTATGGATAGCGGGTCATCAAAAAGCATGACACTCATGTTAACCCATCCATTTACCCTGTTAAAAATACGTGACGTGGTGGAGGAAGGGGGGAGGTAATGGAGGGTTTCCGAAAGTAATATTTTCGTACATCCATATATCAGAGGAAACAAAAATTTAATGCTGGCCTTTCCTCACACAGTTTGGCACGCTTTCTTTTTCTATATGTGCCTACGTCAAAACGAGTAAACAGGTAATACTATTTTAAACAAAAAGATATCTATTTCCTCCAAGAAAATGTTCTAGTACGTTGACAGCAATATTTTAGCAAGGGAAATATAGAAATATCTATTACTTATTATGTTAAAATACAAACTGAGCAGCGTGTTATTAAAAATACACTAATTAAAGTCATTAAAGTTTTGCTGAATTTGATTAATAAGACTATAAAAAAGAAATTAAATTTTCAAACACTACTAAATAGATTGTATTTAGAGTGGGGCTACGTCATTTTAGCAACAAACATCCTATTACCATATTATCAGTCGTACTAACCAAATAGCACAACACATAATATTTTACAAACCAGTATCTCAATAAATTAAAGAAGTGCGTTAGTATTTACCTTGTCGATTACCCTTTTACTGTCTCCATACGTTTTTGGCAAAGTAAATGCAGTACACAGGGTAACGGCAATGGCAAATGTCATCAGACTTTGAGCCATTTTTGATGAACACAACAGTAACATTAAACAATCTACTGGAAGGAGCTACTTGGAAGAATAAACCACTATCTGGTTAGTCACCGCTGCCAACTTGATGACTAGAAAAGTAACAATTAATAGACAATAAATACATAAATGAATTCACATTACACAAGTACACGTTTTAATTTAACAAATTATTGAAGTCAACCATAAATCATTCATTAGATTGACTTGACGATGCAACACCACCAAAAATGTTTATTCTTACGATCCAGTTATTAGTTACAGGGCAAACTATGTACTGCAACTAGTATAAATAAACTAGTTTGCAACATCAAGACGACGAAAAATGATATTTCTGTCCAAGTTAAAAAACTGCTTGAAAGGCTTGAATAAAATAAGGAACAATTGCTCAACTGATTGAAGTCATAAACGGTGGTCTGCCGCGTCGGAAATCACATTACGCAACACTCACAATAAACACTCTCACCGGTTGAGTTGCATATTATGCACATCGCTCATCTCATCACCTGTTCGTTCGTCTGGTTCTGCTTGAGTGTGCAAAATAAGGGTTTCTTTGTACTTTACACACTTTACCCCGTTCCCGTTAATATATCTATGTCGTTGACGGTATAGTTGGTCGTAGTTGCTGTTTCCAGACAGAAAAGTAATAATAACTCACCTCTAGCAAGGAAACTCAAAGCTTCCAAATTGAGATCTCTGCTTCACTGTAGTATACTAATCTGCATTATGTTCAAACGAGATTTTGGATTGCTTTTTGGTAAAAAAGGCATTGTCTATTGACTATATTGATACAGACCAAATTGTAGATGAAGCATTTTTAATCTGTCATTGAATTGTCTTACAAGGATTTTCAGCTGTTCCGTGCCCTTAGTGTAGTGCGCTTGTCAATTTTTGTCACAACCAGCAGTAATGTACCAACATTAATCCGTTACACAACAGTCCCGCCCCCACAGCAACCAGATTTGTCAATTTATTGGCGGACGTATAACGTTAATAAGACTAAAACGTGATACTTATAACGAAACAAAAGTTGTTAACATTAAAAACTAAAAATTGTTAACATAAGATTCTAAAATTGTTTAGCATGAAACTATTTTCCACTAGTATAATAATGATATTTCCTGTAAAATAAAGTCCAAGATGAGCCACCAGCTTCACATTCATGTGGCCTTAACGAGATTAGACTGTAAACGGAAAATAAGTCGCAGAGATGAAAAAATGATGATGTTGTGATTGGCAATGATCAATGATGATTTACCAATTGATCTGTTAGGTACAGATTTTCATGTTCCCTGACCACCTTCAGACTGAAGATATGAGAAGTTAAAAACAAGGTTTATATGCAAAGTAAATGGTACATGAAGCTTTATGGTTTTACTATGTATATACTTCTGTTTTCATTTTGTGTGAGACGTTTTTTCTGGAATTTACTACACAAAGTTGAAATAAACCATTCAGCCCTTTGAGTAACAAAAAACACCCACTTAGTTAGTACACGTAGAATAAGCCTAATGGAAATACATGCAGTCTATTCTAAAATATGGGTCTAAATATACGGTAAAACACAACGTAACGTAGGTATATAGACACAGACGACTTATTGTACTACAGACAGAAGACGTTCCAATCCAATATAGTTATCTATTTTTGTCTGTATACTAATAATAAACATACAGATTCTCTAATGTGACTTGTATATTGCATACGAGCAGGAACAAAAACATTGCATAAGACATTTTTGTGGGATGCAGCGTGCAACGCAATGTGCAGTAAAAAAAGTTCCCTTTTTATGAAGCATTCCTTGGCATGAGCGCAGGTTCATGTTGCTTTGAGAATAAAACCTTCAAAACTTGCCGTACACTGAAGACTATGCTGTTTCTATGTAAAATGTACCATTACTCCTCATTCTCGCTGTTTTTCCAGAAAGATCAAGTGCTTGGTTAAGATTTTAATCCATGATTTACACACAAGCTATTCGTACACACACAAACCCTTCCTTTGGTGTGAAATGCATATAGGTATTAAAGAATATTGGTCATGATTTTATCATTCAT
The DNA here is from genome assembly GCA_027744295.1 of Callyntrura guangdongensis. NCBI lineage: Eukaryota > Metazoa > Arthropoda > Collembola > Entomobryomorpha > Paronellidae > Callyntrura > Callyntrura guangdongensis. The sequence goes on from JAHZNB010004501.1 coordinate 24,399, forward strand.
TCATGTCATTGTTGCTTCATCCTTGCATTCGTTGAAGAAATTATGTTATACACATAAATGGTAAGACGTCTGTACATTTTCCACATCATCGCTAATCAGTCCAACACAAATAGACTTGCTCCTTTACATCTACTGTTGTATTTCTAAAAACGATTTTTTAAATAAATTTACTCAAATAACAAGCATCGTTCAGTACTCATCGTCAGTGCTTCCATTTAGTACTTACTGCATACGCACGGAATTAGTCCTTTTAATTTTAGCTAATAATCAAATAATAATATTGTGAAACGCAAAAAGAGATGATGAAGAAAATGCTGGTCGGGCAAGTTCTAGAAATTGGTGGATGCAGGAAGAACTTTGATGAGCAGACAAATATTGAAAGCATTGAAGATGTTTCCAGATTTGCCATTGAATACATTTGACATTAATAAAAAATTCGATCATGGTCATCATACAACAACTTACGTTTTTCCAGTAATAGGTATATGGTCAATGCAATGTACGAAAATTGAATGAGAAGCATGTCTTTCTCTTTCCCATGAACAGTTTCTACGTAGACATGCGTAAATATAAACTGATCGTTACATTGTGTTATAATAATTATCATCCAATAAATATGGCGAAATTGAATGAATCCGTATCACTCACTGGTCTTAATTTTACACAAGTAAAGCCACATGCAAAATCCTAAATAAACGAGCTGTTGCTGAATGAAAACAGAATGCTAACTACTAAATAAATAATAACTGTAGAATTTGCTTCTTGATATTATCATTACAAATTTAAATTTATTTACATGGCTTAAGTGAAAATTTTTATTATATATTATGCGAGCTTGCTCTTAGAAAAAGGCTGTAATGCTTAACTTAATTTTAAATACCGGTCGTTGAGTTAATTAAAAAGACGATAATAATTGACAAAAATTATTTAGCTTCTTCTGATTCTGGCTCTGGTAGGCTGAAGCGATGTGCAATTTGTAGTGTTTCCCGAAGTCCCTATAACAATAAGCGACAGTTTATTTCAGTTCAAAGCTTATTTTGACACATAGTTGTAAAAGTATGCACACTAGGTACATAAAATGTATGCAATTGATGTGTAACTAAGTTTTCCACAAACTTACCTTATTTTCTGCCCAAAGCCGGCTTATCAATTCTTCTTCCCTAGTAATGGCATCTTCGTCCAAACTGATGGCCTTCCTCATGACTAATTTCATCTCGTTCATTTTTTCTGTTGCACCTTCCAAAGCCTATTAAAAAATGTACAAGTGTTAAACAAAACATTCAAAAACAACGTCATTTATTTAAAACAGACTTTTTATGCTGGGGTGAAATGGTAACTTGCAGTGAAAGTAGTTCAAAACTTAGAAATTGGAGACATTTGGTTACCTTTGTGTTGGTGTCCATACTTTTCAGCAGTTGTTGATCATATTTCTGGCACTGCATCAGCTTGGAAACGTGTTGCCGATATTTGGACATGATAAGATCGATAGCATTTTGTTGTTCTTCCAGGGCAATTTTCAAATCCCTATTTTCCTGCTGTAAATCCATAATATGTTTGTTTTCCTGTTGGATTCCTGCAACCAAGGCCATACGCGGTCTCTCTGATGCCAGATCATTTAATTGGGCAATGTCTTCATTGTACTGCGGGTCAGAAGATGTCGGTTCCATTATATTTAATGAGTAATAAGGAATAATTTTAAACACGATGACGACCAACAACAACTCGACTTATTTTTAAAACTTTCGTCTTAACTGGAAATTGTTTACTTCACTTTAAACTAAACTCTCATTTCCTCATTTAAAAGTGAAGAAGTTCAAACATTCCCTTGCCACTATATGTATATTAGTGAGTAGAAAACTATCTATCTATGTAGTTCGACTTGATTGTGAGTGAAGCAAGATCAAGATTGCAAATAAAAGGGATTGGTTTTGGTCATCACCAAAAAGTACATGCTGACTGTACAACATCATGTATCATCATCATTATACGTATTACTTCGGTAACTACAGAGGTTACAATAATAATACCGCATTTCTTTTTTGCATACCTGTTTCATGGCTTGAACTTCCTGACAAATGGACTGCACTTGAGACACAAGAACATCGGCTGCTGACTCCCGTTCTCTCAGGCGATTAGACAATTTTTTCGCATCGTTCAAAACGTCTTGAAATGATAGAGCCATGGTTGATTTAATTAAATAATCTGAAATTTTGCATAACAGTAATCGATTCTAGAGTAAATGCATGTCTTAATGATGGTAAATATGGTAGCACATCACAAAAATGTATGCAGATGTGAGAATGACCAAATAGCGGTCGCAGTAGAAAATGACAAGTTAAACGTCATCATGAGTGAAAACGTACCTCTACATAATATATTCATACATCTAAACTAACATCTCTGCATCTGCTTGCCACATACAACAGGCAACAGGCTGCCTATTTTGACTACAAGTTTTTGCCAGTAGAAATCTGGGCATAATAGGTATATAATATTACGCTGATTACATACACGAGAAAGGGCATCCTACAGACATGATCACAAATGTTCATCATATTACGTTGTATTCATACTTCCTACGCTGTTCGTAACAATGAGTAAATCAAGTTCATTCTTTTAGGCTTATAACCGAAGACGCGTATTTTTCAACCGGTGTAATTACGCTTGTACTTGCAGTTTACGATTAAACTATAATAATACATAATACGTTGTACAATTTCATTACCAGCGGTTTTGAACGATGAAAGCAGAAGCGTATTAGCTCCAATCTTTTGAGAGAGAAAACTGTTGCACAGTATTTAGAGATGAACTTTATAAAGTGACTACTGCTACTGTCCCAAAGCTGAACAGAAAACACTATCAGCCAGTCGCCAAGAAGGTCATACTAGATACTAGATAAGCAAGGTGGCATCCATCCATTTACTGATAGATTTTTTGTAACCAAACAATTCAATCTTAAATTTTATCATACAAAGTTTTTGAGAATTTGCAACAGAAGCGAAACCTATCGAACATTCGGTAGCTGTGGTTTATTCGCAAAAAACTTTACCCAGCATTTATTCATCCAATCAGGAATATTGAACCGCGTAAAAAACTGAAACTGCCACCTACTGTAATTGGGTGCTACCTATGAACAAAATGTCGACCCTGTCATATTGT